>WAAD01010071.1:89352-109520 GCA_013389945.1 Fregata magnificens | reverse complement strand
GAAATACTTCTCCAAGACACTCTGGGATTATATTTGTGTTTTTCATTACCGTTGCACAGTACTGGACCATGACTGTCCTATGACTTACCAGTGTACTTGGGTCTCTTCTCTGCTGCTCCTATGCAACAGATCTGTTGCACACAGCTGTTCCCATCTGCGTCCCCCGCTGTACAGCCTCTCTCTCTCTGTAGGACTAAATTTAATGCCACTACTGTGATTCCTCTCCCCAAGATTTTGCTACATGAGGTATGGAAAGGAGAATTATTGGACGCTACACCTGTTATTACAGGAAATGCCAAGAAGGAATCTCCTAGATAAAAACCATCCAGCTCTGCCTTTACTGCAGCTGCAATTTAACAAGGGGCCCATCTTGCACACAGGCATTTCCCCCTCTCTATGCAACACCCTATGCAGTCAAAGTTGTTGACACACTGAATCAGTTGGATAAAGAAATCTAGCGAGGTTTCAAGAAATGGTCAACTTTTGTTTACAGCCAAGGAACATCAGTATTTGCACTGATAAATTAACTGAAACCACCTTTTCAATGTGCAATACAGAAGTGCAGAGTTAAAGCTGCCCTGCTGCCTAACCGTATGTTAACACATCTTGGTAACAAGATTGGGTTTAATTTTATTTTTCAACATTAACAATGCTAGTTTGGGGGTTACTTATCAAAAATTGGGCATGTTTCAATTCCTGAAGTACCAATATATATTCTCAAATTCAGTCCTAGTTTAATCCTGCAGTACTGCTTTTAGTCTGGAAACAGAGTAAAAATCAGGAAATGTCAAGAGCAACATGGCTTAAAATGCCGTAATCTTTAACAACAGTACAGAAAAAAATCTTTGGGTAAAATTTGAAGACTAGGTCTGCAGTGTTATCAACTCATGCTTTATCATCATAATTTTATAATTTTATGTTAAAGAACCAGTTACAAAATAGAAGCAATTGTGTGAGAATCTCAGATTTCATGTACAAAAATCAGGTTCAAGGCCTTTACATGCAGCAGAATCCTAAAATATAACTCAAGAGACAAATAAAAGGAATGCCAAAAGTGTTCAACAGTTTAAAATCAATTTTAGGTTCTGCTGCCTCTCACTAGAACAGCATAAAACCTTGAAAGGGTTAGGAAACCTCAAAAAAGATGCAGCCTGTTTTCACTTAATAAAGTATAAAAGTTGTATGCATGAAATCCATCTCATTTTAACACACTGCAGCTTCTCCTTTCTTTGTAACAAGTCATCACTTGGACTATACCCTTATGGGGTTTGTCTGCTTTTGGTTGCTTGGACAGTGTCCTCCTGAGATAAGTTGTGCTAAATAGCACATGAAAAACTAAGAGGAAACAAATAGTAGTCTTGGTCTTCTGACTAGCTCCCAATACCAGCATTTTTTTTTTTTTTAATCTGAACAGCTAATTTTAAGAACAGTCTCTTCCCCCACCTTTCTGCTTCGTGGTCCATCCATTTTTTGTATGCGTACATCCGTCTTTATAACTGTTTGTTCTCCCATTTCCCGCCCTATCACCATGTTGCACCAGGTCTGACAGCAACAGTCCAGCTATTTGCCATGACTGGAACCCTGGAATCTGCCTGGAGAAAAGCTGCTAATGTAAGGTTGCNAAAAAGAGGGTAAGGCTGCCAAGTACTGAAGGTAGCAAACAACTCAGATTTTTCTGAAAGCGTTTTGCGGCAGCTGCAAGTTTGTATTACATTTACTTAGAACAGTAATTGCCTTTGAAATTATATTTTCCTGCTTGTTCAAAAGATTTATGATGAGTAACCACAAAAATTCAAAATGTAACTCACTAAGTGCCAATGTTAGCAAGGAGATATAGAAGATGTGTCTGGCAAAATTAAGCAGAGATGGAAACATACCATCAGATAATCCAGGTCATTTCTTTGATGATACCCTTTGATATCCCTCAGAGCATGCATGCTCACAGTGGTTCTAAACATCTCTAACAGTACAGTTTGCAAACTCTTCCCCATCCTAAGAGAGCTCTCTCAGGAACAAATACGCCTTGCCATCCAAGCTAGATTTTCATTTCTGTGTTTTTATCCTTCTTGTTATATTCCCCAGGTACTCCTAAACCATTCTTCCTTATTGGTATTTTCAGTTCTTATTTAGTCAAGCCCTAAATATTTCGATTTTTCTTTTCGTTCAGTAACATGACAATTTTTCACCATCCTCTCTCTAAGAAGATTGGATTTGCCACATTATTTTGGTAACAGGTCGCCTAATAGGTCTGGTGCCAGGTGTCTGTGAACTGTTTGTCTTTCAGTACGGTCTGCAGAAAGTGAACTTCCAGACCTGGATTATTGGAACGATGAGCCAAAGGACCCCTGGGACATAGTAACCAGCACTTGAAAGCCAGAAAGGCAATCAAGGGTGGCTGGATTTCAACGGAATGTGACAGGCATTTTAAAATCAATTGATATTTTCTGTTACTGTTTGCTTAGAATGTGTTTTTCTCCTCTCACTGGCTTTTTATTGCATTTTTTTTTTTCTTCCGTGCTGCAGCACCCACACAACACTCACAGATTGAAGTGAGGACTGGGATGTCACTCACTTCCACGGAAGCCCTTGTGTATTGACATTACCTGTTCCCATGAAAAGGAGGGTACTGCATTTCAAACAGTCGTCTTAAGCGCTGCGTACCACTCTTCCAGTAGTAATCCCAACAAAAAAAATACATCAGCATCTTCTCCAGATGTGGCCAGACCGATTAAAGAAAACATGGTTCCTACATTTTACTCACAGAGCAGTACTTAAATGGCAATGCAATTTCTGCAATGCCCTTAAATTTTTATTGGATATCACTATGCCACAGAAGATAAATGACAGCACATCCTTACTGTGGCACTACTCATAGCCCTATAACCAGCCCAGGGCTAAGTACTGAGACATACAGAGAGATGAGAGGAAGCACAAATCCTAGGAGGGGGATGCAGCTTGCTTAATCATAGATGTCTACCATATGACATAAGTATAAGTACCTGACAGCTAGGTGTCGAGGCACCCATGATAGTCAACGGAGACCTAGTCAATACAGCTCAGGTAGTTTAGGGTACAATTCATTTTAACAAGTGTAGGGTGAGGCAAATCGTACCCTAAACGCTACTAACCCTAATGAGTGCATCTGCACTACCTAATCCACACACAGATGTCTTCCAGAACAGCAGGGCAACATTAAACATCTTGGATTAAAAAAATTAAACATGCCTCACAATTTGATAAAATATCAGCCCCCAAAAGGTTACTTCTACCTGAAGGTAGAAGAAAATAAGACTTATCTCATTGAGACCATCTGCTGTAGCAATCAAAGCAGTTAGAATCCATTTGCTTGCAGGAGTCCATAGAGAATATCACAAACTAATTGGAGCCAAAATAAATTAGTTTATTTTGCTCTGCGTGGCCAAAATCCATCCCACTTAGTTTTACCTACCTAAGTAAAGAGAACAGCCTGTTCTAGGCTTTTCTCCATAAACAAAACAGAGGTTGCTCCAAAGGGATGCTCAGCACCACCTAAGATCTGATTTGTCCTTTAGATGTGTGTATCTCTTGCTAGTGATTATTAAGAAAACCAGGCTACCACAACCACCCTCTTGGCTTATGAACTTCAAATAGACCTCAGTGAGTCTCAGTAAAGAAAGCATGAACAATTTGGGGTTGTTTGTAGGGCATTCCTCCCTCAAAACCCACAAACGTGACAGTTATGACAAGCAACAAAATAGTTCACACTTACAGCAGGAATTACTGTGGTCCCATTATTGAAGCCCACCCTCATTTCTTCTTCCTTAGGGGGATCAAAAATTGCATCTGAGGACTCCTGCTGTGAGAAGCAAACCTTTTCTTTCAGTGTGCCACACCACCAACCCTGAACTGCACGGTATGCTGGCAGATTGTGTTCTGTATTTCAGGGAGTCCAGTGCAGTGTTTTTCTTATTCATTACTGGCAATCAAGCCATTTGAAAGGAAATGAGAGATGAGGAGCTAAACACTCATTTGGAGAGAGGAGAGATAATCAAGAGAACAAAAGTCTTGTCTCAGATTTTGCACATGATTTCTCAACACTAAGGAACATATAATTGATGTGTAATACATATAACTAATATCAAACAGTAAATTAGATTTAGAAAGTCAATCACCAATGGAAATTAACTTTGAAGAATAGCTAATATTAACCCTATTCATAAAACCAACAAAAACCCTCAACAAAAAAACCTGACAGACATGCATTAGCTCAATATTGACAATACAGAATACAGTATTACTCAACAATGCATGGGGCATGCTATTCTAAAAGATAGCTACATATTTTGACAGGTGACTGTATTATAAAGGGCTGATAATACTGACATCTGAGCAACACCAGTAAGGAGAGATGAATCAAATGGTACGAGTATGTTCCCTGTTGATACCGCAGAACTTGCAAGCCTTATTCTACAGCGACAATAATGAAACACTAAAAGGCAAAGAAATGGAGAACTCCTTAAGTAGAAATGCCATGAGATGAATAGAAAGTGAGGCACATTCAAATAAACATAATGTTTTCAAGCATAGGTAAGTGGATTCTCTGCAGAGTCACAGATTTAATGCCCTAGTTCTAGATCATGCAACCAGAAACTTCTTTCATATCCCATATCTGCTTCAACCTGCTGGGGTGTTGGACCTCTCAGCAAACAGGTTCTAAAAAGATAATCTCACTAACCAACTACCGCTACTTCCAAATTAGCAGCCAAAGTGTGTTCATAACACATTCAAAACAAACAAGCCTACACATTACCCAGAAAATTTTCCCATGTTAACAATTCCAGATTCCAAACCAAATATGCAACAGCTAAACCAGAATTACGGTTATCAAAAAGTAACACTTTAAACAACTTATGCTCTGTACAAAACCCAAATTATTTTCTCAGCATATGAAAGTCATCAAGATTGCAGTCACGCAAGCAGAAAACAGTACCATGTACACCCAACACATTTTAGTTAGTTATAGCTATTTTCTAAGGTGTAAAAATGAGTGAAAATATAAATTCTACCCAGGATCGTACTACACAAGGAAACTTGATTTAAGCTAGCATTGTAGCTCTTAACAGAATGGTAGCTTATCTGAGCCGTGCAAGAAATTTTATTTTTGTCAGACCCATACAGCACTTTCGTGTGCTACATAAGAAACATTTTGCAGGCTAAATGAAATATATTTACATGATTTCATTAAATTACAAAAAGAGTCAATTTCATAGATAACAGATACACCTACCCCAGAGTAAAACAATGCCTTAGCAAATGGGTCAACAGATTGCTTTCCTTCATCTTTTATACTACCCGCAAAGTACTTCAGAATAAGACATTTTATCATGGTGAAAGAATGTTCTTTAACATCACACACTGCTGTTATTTTACCTTTGTCTAATTCATTTTTCACTAGCACTTGAGAGGTTTCTCTTTTTTAATTTAAGCAATGCAATGGGAAGTAATAACAACTACCTGCAAAGAATCAAACTGTAAATTATGCAACAAAAAACCACAATATGAAAATAGAAAAAAAAATGTACTAAAAGATTGTTGTACGCCAGCTGCTTTATGCTTAGCGTGATAAAACTTGGAAGGTACGTACAATTATTTTAGCTAGACTTAGTAAACCTGAACTATTAGCTAAAGTCACATCACAACTATTTACAAAAGTTATAAATTTAGAGTTATTAGTTTGTCATGAAATATTTTATACTAACAAGCATAAATGCTTCCACTGAACAGAATAAGACTTCCAAGCTCTCAAATGCTATAGTTTTAAATACCTACTTTCCTGAAAACTGTTTCAGCTATGCATCCAAGCAGCCTGAAAAAACATACCTTTGACTTCCAAAGGGGCATGGGATCCTTTTACAAGCCAACCACGTAAGAAGAGATTTTTGCGCACAGCTCCAAATCCTTACCTTTCTGTAGACTATCATATTTGGAGAACTCTCCTCTGGGTCAGCGGTTTCCACATTACTTGGATCAGTGGGCGCTTGGGCCATGTTTGCCTCTCGTCGCTCAGACTGCAAGGACAGGAGCAAAAGTCAGTATCACTCCAGGCTGCAGGGGAGCACAGCGAGGACACACAACCACCTCCAAGGCAGACAGACATGGATGGTACAGAGGGAACCACGCTCCAGATTTCACCCAGTGCAGGATTCTATCACACCATGTCAGACAGTTAAATGCTTTGAACTGATTTGTCTAAAGCACAATGCCCCAAGAGCAAGGACCACCAAGTTGCATACAGCTGTGGTTTAGGTCATCCCACACACACACACACACACATACTTCTCCCCCAGTTCTGCTCTTTTGTCATAAGCCCCCATTCAATAAAAGACCATTTACTGCATCGCACACTTCCTTTCCTTGCTATAAAGCACAAACTGCTTAGACTTTTCTAGGAGCTTTTGAGGTACCCTCAAACAAAAAGCCAAGGAGGATAAAAAGCTTGCTGTGAGACAGAGTGAAACCCCACTGGAATCGGCGGGTGCAGCAGGCTGTCGGGCACACTCCTGGTTGTCGTCTGCAGACACTCGGAGCCAGCTCCGGCTCTCCCCAAACCCGGGGCAGCAGCTGGGAGCCAAGGAGGCACAGCTGCTTGCTCAGAGTAAGGTGCTTCCCTCACCTCTTCTCATGATACAGCCGGGAAGAGCCGGCAGGACACAGGCAAGCAACCATGCATAATACTCCTTAACCCGAACTATCTTCTAGAAGCACAGAAGTCCCACCTTATCTCCTCCAGGTCATTCCAGGCTTGAGGCAAAAACATTAGGTTTTTTTTTAAAAAAAAAAAAAGGGCCCGGTGCAGGGAGGACACTTTAAATTCTAAGTCAAATGCTATATTTTAAATTTTTCTTCCACCAGCACGTTTGACAAGTTACATCTTAAATTAAATGCTGCTGTGGAGCCATGTGGTGACCTTTCCTAGCCTAAGAGGTAACATCGCCTCTTACAAACACCAGCATTAAAGCTGTTTGACAAGCTCAATTTCTTTAACATTGAAAGTACTGAAATTTCCCATCTCAACATATTTTATTAAAAATTGAGACAAAAAAAAGGTCTAAGTATGTTCACACATGCAAAATCATCACATTCATTCCTAAAACACAGTTCACCACTAAACTGCCTCCCTTAAATAAGGAAGAAGATACTTTCCTATTCCTTTCTCTACCCACTTTTCACATTCCCACAGGCAACAAAGTGCCCCAGCATATAATATAAATATATAGCACACAATTATGTATAATACAGCCCCAAGCCATTCTAGCTGTCAGTTATCAGCTCCCAAGGACAAGTCAAGTGCCAGAATCAGACAACCTCAGACCATATCCCAGCTCTGTCCCATCTCAGCAGCGAAAAGGCTATTGCTGTAACATGGCATCCTCCACTGGAGCCAGAAGCTGCTGAGATATCCCTTTAAGCAAGAGATAATAGAGACAAAGGTTAAATAATCAATCCAGAGTCCTTCTTTTCTTTCTTTTATAAAGTACGCACGCACACACACGACTGTGGGTACAAATGCATTTGTACATGCAGATACCAATTCTGAAATTCAGTAATACAGTTCTAGCTCAAACTAAACAATATACATATATATCACCTTTCAAAGGCATGTTCAGACCAATTTAGACACTATTTTATATTTAAAGGACAAAAATTCATTTTAACTCCTATTAAACTCTCACGTCTTCCTAGAAGCCCAAACATGACCTGCACTGTTGTGCCAGGTCATGAGCTAAAAAGGAAATGGAATAAATTCTCTAAGCAAAATTATTAGATGCAAAAAAAATTAAATAGCACAAATGGTGAAGGGTAAAGCTTTTTAAAATTATAGCACTTCCAATGATTTACACTAATGCGCATTTTCACAGCAGTTAGTCATGATTTCAAGACACTGAAGAATTAGGCTCTAGGTATCATCATTCAATTGAACGGAGCAGGAACTAAGTAGAGATTTTATGTAACTTTCTGAAGGCAATTACAAAGCAGAGTTGAAAGCGTATGTCAAGTCACCCGAGTTTCAGCTTCACCTGCAGTATATGAAGACCACATTCACTGCTTACTTTATATCTGAGATTATATATGCATACTTTAAAAGAAAACAATTGCAATTAACTCTTAATTCAGCAATGCTCCTTTAAAGAACAAATTTCCAATTTCTAATCAAAAAGCCCTCTGTAGCATTACTTAGCTGCACTTCACTCATTGCATTATTCACTTTGAACGTCCACATTTACAAATTCTGTTGTTCTTGTTATACTGTCAGCTCACTTGATCTTTTCTGACACTTCAGGATTTTCCCCCATAGCACATCTTGAAGCTTTTCATCTACTCCAGCGCAACAAGACAATAACATCTTGCACAATATGCAGTAGTGGCTGTCATGCTGTTCATGGTGACATCGAGGGAGCCACCGACCGCCTCTGAAGATCTATAAAAGGTAGTTAATACAAACGAACCTGTTGTTGGAAGACAGAAATTTGCAGAAGTGCTTCCCACTGGTGCCCAGCATCTCCTGCTGGGTTTTGGTCAGGAGCAGCAGGAGTAGGGCCACCTTTGCAGAAGTGACAGCAGGATGGATGTCGCAGGGGACAAGGCTGGAGACAAGGTAGGACTGAGGTGCACCCTGGAGCAGAAACAAGATCCCCTCCACGCAGCCTGGGCACTGCTGGTGCTGCGATGAGCCTTAGGGGAGCCTCTGGACCAGGGGTCCCCCAGAGCCCTTGAGGAATTGTCAGGGCCATCACCCAAGTTTCTTCTCTTTCTTTTAGACTGCTTTTTTAAAAAACACAAAATCCTTTTTTAGATGGTATTCTTATTCTAGAGGAAAAAAAGACTACAGAGAAAATAAGACAGTGATACAACACGGGCACCCTCTTGGCTCTTCAAGGTGAAAGCTCGGCAATGCTGGGTCCCCATGGATCCTATTACACCTGTGCTTTTTAACATACGGGAGTTGAGTGGAGCTCAGCACCCAGTGATGCAAGACTGCTTCCCCGCAGTCCTGCCACACTAAAGCCTGGTTTCAAACCAATTCACAAACAGGGCATTCTCACTAGCCTGAGGATTGTGGCACTGATTTCACACCCCACAAATGCAGACAAACCGCCAGCCATGCAGCAGCAATGCCTCTGACCAAGGAGCAACACTGGCACAGCCCCAGGGGAGCACTGTTTTGTCTCTGCCTGGGGGACAGACCACCAGGGAGGAGGGCAGAGAGCCCAGAGCCAGGGCTCCAGTGATAGAGGCTACCTGCTGTGAACACAAATGAGACTGCTCATGTTCAAAGTACAGGTTTTTTACCATAATGCTATGTTAACGCGCTGCATTTGCAACCCTTTAATTAAGATAATAGTATGTGAAAGTCCACATCTGACTTGCATAGTTCTCTGTTAAAAAACAAACCCACAAAAACCCGTAGCCCAGCATGCAAGAATCACAGGACTAATTTATCAAGGGATCCTACAGAAATCTATTCTTTCTACACAATTTCTTCCTCACTGCCAGCCCAGTCTACTCAAGATGCAAGCAGAAAGTCAACCCTCTGCCACTACACAGGTTAAAAACAGAGTCTGCCCTCTAAACCCTTCTCTAAGCACATGTTTGCGATGCATCAGCCAGAAAAGAATCCAGCTTGGTCTTATACAGACATTTCAGCTACATGGGGCTGAGAAGGGCGAACATAACCATTTTATTTAGGTTTTTAAAAAAATTAAAACTACTCATGCACAGCCTTCAGTTAAAAGACTCACCAGTTACTACCTGAAGAGTACCATTGGCTCCTCACTCCTACAGGCAATTTACTATATTACCAGCGGCAAACTCATACCAGCCTGCATCCACACACCAGCAATCTAAATCCAAATGCATATCTTCAAAAAATAAATGGTCTCTGAATTCCAACTCCCAGGTTCAAAAGATGCTGTTTTTCTGACAATAGCCACGCTTGCAGTAACCCAGGCTCCTCAGCAGCAAAAGTGATAAAAATTGAAAACCATTTGCGCTAACCATTCTCTCACTGTGCCACATGCAAGGAGCAAACCAGCAGTCTTCAGCTTCTTGTTTATGCAGTAGGTGGCCTATGAAGCCTTTAAAAAAAATACTCCCAAAAACAAGCTAAAAAGAGAGGGTGCGTTTGCCCCTTGCTGATTTTTCCTTTTTAAAAAATTTATTCTTTATTATAGAACAGTTCTGCTTTTTCCTGAGCAACATAATCACACTGGACTAGATGGGCAGCCGTTGACAGAATGCACTGAATCACGGCAAGAATTTTCTCTCTCTCTTATCTGATCAGGTTCCTCAAACTCTCCCAAAAAACAGAAGCTGCAAAGAGATATGGCTCCCATACATTACGAAAGGATCAATGAACTCCATTAAACTGGAATAACCAATTTAAAAAATGCCCCGAAAAGCAAGAAACAATTTTTTTCCACAGCTCGCCTCTTTAGAGTTTCTAATACAGGACTTTAATAATAAAATTTCAAAGATGACAACCTTTACATTATTGTGCATACAGTCAGTATTTAATCTCTACATATATGTAAATTCAGTGAAAACAGCTAAGCAGTAACCTAAGAGCTTCCCATTAATGTTCTAAAATACCTTGACTACCGCGAGAAAAGACTGTTGTAAACCAGACTGCTGTAAGAAAACTCTTATAGGCACAAACACCCATGTGCTTCACAGATATTACCCCAGCATGGAGTCCTTATAGACTCTGGCTTTTATAGATAATAGAGAAAGAAAGAAGTACAACATTAGAAGAAATTTTGCAAAACAAGCTTTTTTTTAAAACATCACCAGCGTTTCCCCAATACAGGGTCATATTTGGACTCTAATCCTGTATTTTAATAAGTTATCAACTTCATAAGCAAAATTAGTAGCGCAAAACATTTCTTGCACATCTGAAATAAAATGAAATAGTTTGTTATAATATGGATAAATTTAATCCTGGAAAACAGAATCTACTACATGAATCCCCATGTAAATATCCATCAGCACCGCTCAGCTGAAATGCAATTTTGGGTGAAAATAAGTGGAAGTTACCTTTATGCTATGTAATTAATATTTTTCAAGGGCAGCTTGTCATTGACATGTAGTGCTAATGTCAAATCATGAGATATTTGCAGCTTTAGCACACAACCACAGAGTAAAATATAATTTCATGTCATTAATACCTAGTTAATTTCTTTCTAATTAGTGAAAGAGATCTAAACTACCTGACTTTTACGTGCCTGAGAAATCACATAACTACATGCTTTGCTGAACTGATAATTACCTTATAGTAAAAATCCCTACCTGGTTTGCTAGAATATTTAGATCTAATAGATCATGTTATTAAGGTGACAAGAGGGAAGAGACAGGGGAAAAAAAAAAATAATCAGTCAATCTGAATTCAATTAGTCCCCATTAATATTAAGTTGATATTTCACATCCATTACAAAAGCGCCTCTAGAATTGCACTGGAGAGAACGAAACTTGTAGCTTCATGTTCCTCTCCTGGTTAACTATTACTTCATTAAACTAGGACTTGGGCATGTCAAGCAAGGTGTGTATACTAGAGGACAACATACAGCGTATTGTGAAAGTCATCCTGTTTACCAAGGCGAATACATCAACCAGAGGATCCCCAGGTCCAACCTGGGCGATGCAGTCTGCTTCCAACTGGTGTAGCTCTGAGCCCTGCACAATTCACCTCCACTCTTCCTTCAGAAGTAAACCTGTCTGACCAGTGAAATAACTTTCCAAACAGGAACTGACACAACATCCATGTCAATCAGACAAAAGCCAGGAACGACTGGAGATGAGATCAAAACTCCACCATCTCCTCCGGTATCCTTACTGATGAGGAGGGGGAAATGCTGGTATTAGACACAGCACTGCTGACCACTGCGCTCAGCGGATCAAGACTCTGCAAGCATGTTCCCCTCCTGAAACAGATGTTGAGGAGGACATGAGGGCTAGTGAAACAGGGGCTGGGCATCCCCACGTAGGGAGCCACACCACAGTTAGCAGTGACAGACTGAAGTGTCTTGTGCCACTCCGGATACCACGGCGCTGCTGCCCTGCATGGAGAAGCAGCAAAGGGAGTCTGCTTTTGATCAGTGAAGTACAGCTCCCAAAGCATCTAAAAATCCTTCCAATGACTGTTTTGGATATCAAATTGTAACTGAAGTTACACTGCAAATACTTTCCCAGTGGAAGATCATACCAGACCTTCTGCCCCTGCTTGCAAGTGTTGAACACGGCAGTACCATCAATAATACTCAGTCTGTTGCCTTTTTTAAGGAACAAAGTATAAACACTTCCAGCAGCTGCACTTAATGTTCGAATTTTTGCCAAATTCCTCTTTGTTTATGAGAAAGCAGTTTTGTTTATACTGGGAGAATTCATAGATTCTAAAGGACCCCATTCGTCCTCTTTCTGAGGTACCAGCTCACAGGGAGGCCCGTGCTGAAGCACTGGAGCTCAGCGCTTCTCTCCCTCTGCAACCGGCAGGACAAAAGATGGGCACACATCTAGGCATGGAAACAGCAGAGACTCTTTCGCCTCACCCTGCCAGAGCAGGGAGAACAAACCCGATTCTGGGACACTTCCGTTTAAGGAAACTAGGATCCTGATGAAGACTGGGATTTCCAACTTCTACTACTCTTACAAACATTTCCTAAAGCTGCAGCCTCCTTCCATACATGTAACTAAGTGCTTCCTGTGAAAAACTTGCCTCAAAACATCCTACAGGTATGTCTACGTTTCCACACAGTACTAGGGCAGGGAGCAAGCTCCAGGCTCCTGCTCACCCGCACTGCTTAACTGCTAGTTTGCTCCCAGGTTCTCTTTTGCAGAGCTCCAAACCACTATGTGGACGTAGGTCTGGGAACAAAGTTCTCGCCCATCACCACTTGCTCCTGAGAGTCAGCATGGATGACCTTACACAGGGTTTGGCTCCCGACTTCTTATCCATTCCTCCAGCAGTCTCCCAATAGGTTCTGCAACCCCACACAGCCTCCCACCATGTCCCAAGTCATGCGATGCATAACCTCATCCTTCTGATGGGCTGCAGGACCATCTCACATTGTTTAAACACTGTACTTGGAAAAAACCACACATAATGATCATTGTATCTTTGGGCCACAGAGATACCACCTGGTGGCCAGAGGAGACCCCTCTGGCCAAGGATATGCACTATGGACACAGCCATCTCTTAGACAGAACTAGCTCTCAGACATGAGGCAATCCAAGCCACTTGGCTTCCTGCAGATAGACAGTCTACAAGTTTAAACTCAGCCCATTGTGATCTAACGTGAGCAGCTGGTTTCTGTATGTACTCCTCTCCAATCACTTGCTGTTCCCCATTATGTATGTCCTTTAATAAAATGAGCAAATATTCACGGTGTGGCAGTCTAAGCAGAACATTGCTAACCAGGGATCACCAAGGCCTTGTTCCACCTCCAAAAAAGGTCTTTCTCTGTGGTCTGGAGCAATTTTCTCTCCATCTGTGACAAATGTGATAGTACTCACTCTGCCACATAACTGTTTAACAGAAGACACTAAGGATGGACAGTTCCAGTTGTTCCAGTCGTGTTAGCCACAGGTGACCTGTCTCAGTCACCTGGCAGATGATCGGGCTGCTTTTTGATAAACCATGCAAGATGATTACTTTCCTCCCCTCTCCCCAGGGAGCCACACCCCATTTTGATTCTATATGTTTCTAAATCTGCAGATATTTGTAGCTCTTTTAGAATGCTGAGAATACTGTCTGCAACTGGATGTTACATCCAGAAAACCTAGGCACGGAAGCCAAGACAGAGTAACTTTCTTGGCATCTGACACTGACTAGGTCCTGATGCCTAATTAGAGGCATTCTTTTGTTTTGTTTTTTTTTTAAATAGAGAAATACACACTACCTGTTTTCTGGTCTGTCCACCCAAGGTGCGCTGGAAGCATTGCTGACGTAAAAGGAAGACCCTTCCCACTTTCAGAGTTTTCAATCTATTATTTGACAGGTAGATAAACAAGGTGAGCAAGACAACCAAAAGGAAGAATGGAACAGGGATGGGTGGCAGCAAATATTGACACATGCATTTCTTATTAACAAGGCAAATTTTTCCCTGTATGAAATCAATTGTTAAAATGGGCACTTGCATACCAAATCTACTTTTAATGGACCAGAATGATGTTATACCCAGGAAGAAACTGCCTCCAGTACATCCATCCTTCTTCCAAAGAATTCAGAACAAAATGCAGTATCCACCTGTAATCAACCTACCTTCCAATAGAAAACCACTGCTGTGAGTGCAAGAGCTCTTGGAAAGGCTGTGAGCCAACACGCTGTTACCAAGGATAGCTACAGAGAATGTAACAGCAAATATATGCTGAATATTTAACTGAAACAAGTGTCAGTGCTATACGAATTTAAAAATGCGAAGAGATAGATATAGCCCAACTTTGAACTTCATCTGAATTGGTGACCCCAAACTACTGCAGTATTTATAAAGTGCTATCAGTCTGCAAGGAGCAGTTGCAAAGGAGGGAGCTGAAGCTGTATTTTGTTGTTTTGCACCAATGCCAACTTATTGGCCAGAATCATTCCCTGTGGAAAATGAGTAACTGCACTGATAATACAGAGCTTGAGGGTAGACTTCTAATCCCTTGTCCAATACAAATCCTTCTTTGAAAAATCATCTTCCTTGGATCAGTTAAGGTGTGCTAAGAGCATCTTGTCCATGAAGCTGGTCCATCAAATACACCATCGCTGAAAGTGCCTTGTACTTTATGCACCACAGAAAGTATTAACTGCAACCATAGTAAGCTACTTCTGGGGGGTGGACTGCATTCTCTGTTTTACACCGTATCCAATAAGTTGAACACAACTGAAGAAAATTGATTCAAAGAGAAAACTGAATGAGAAGAAGCACAAACTAGTGGATGCTTTAACACAGGCTGACAAGAAAATCAAAATACTAAAATAATAAAAAAAGGCCCTAGTACCCGTTAGATTCCAAATTCACAGTTACTCCACCTAAACTCCCTGTTCCAAATGGACCTTGCTAAAATAAAGCTCCCTTCAAGTAGTCTAATGCAAGTTGATATAACAACCAGTCCACCCCTGCATTGATCAGTGACTGCACAATCTCATTTAAAACACCCCAAAGTGTGAGAGTTCTTACTGGTTGTTCATTCTCAAGAGGATGGAAAATTACAAGTACCCTGCAATCAAATAAAATGTGAAATTTGCTACCCTAAAGCACAGGTGCTTTTGAAGATACGGCACCATGCAATACCCATGCTGCAAATGAACACAACTGGTTGCATCCCATGTACTTCAAGGACATGACGCAATATACTATGATTTCACTGCCCTGCTGTTTATCACAACACCGCACAGCCTTTTCAGATGCAAATTACGTCCAAATCACTTCAGTAATTACAATGTAAAAAGCATCTAAGCCACTCCTGAATTAGCGAGCTCAAGTTCACACACCCACACAGTTCAGCAGACTCTACAAATCCCACTGCAGTGGCTCATCTAACCTGAACTCCACAATGCTCTAACTGGACTACTATAAATACCAATATATGCTACGTACATTATAAATACTAATATACTTTACTACTACTGCTGTTACACTATAATACTTCTACAAAGACAGTTCCTTTAATTGAGCTAATATGTGTCTACGCCAGACTGCTGTTACACTAGCGAAGGCATAATCTAAAACTAGTTGCTCATCTGTGACAGAAGCAAATATTATTTTTGTTTACAAAATGACAAACTAAATGACAATGAAATTAAGTGACTTCCCACATTCACATAATGGATGACAGAGCAATAAATTGAACATATGAGCCCTGATTTTCAAACCATTAGTTATCATTTGCTCAACACACATCCCCATAGCACAGTAGGTCTGTAGTAATCAACCTGAGGAGCTTTTAACTACCCTGTGAACCTTTCACCACTGATGCCAGGTTCTATAAGCACCGTGAGGAATATGAAATATTGTCCCTTTCCACTGGGATGATGTTTGTAACGTGTAATTGAAGATTCCTGGCAAAAATACAGCACTAATTCCTCTTCACTGCCTAACTACCTCATGGTCCCCACCACCCCCATGTAGGCGAAGTGCAGTACCTGTGCCTTACTCTGCTGCTGCTGAGTCTAGGAACAGAGAGCTGTTTCCAGCATGACAATGCAGAGCTCCTGGGACGTCAAAACGTCAGAACCTTATTGCTCACTGAAATGTTAATCTACCTCTCTCTCTCTCTCCCCCCACATTCTTTGCCACCAGCTACAGAACTGTTAAAAAATAGTATGAGATCTGATGTAACATAAGTGGGTAGCAGTCTCTTTTGACTCCACAATCTTTCTAGAGCTTGACAACCAATGAGGAAAATACAAATTAGCTCCTCTTTCTTGCTCCTCTTCATAGATAGAGCACAACAGCAGAAATTAGCTCATTCCCCAGTCACCACAATACCCTATGACTCCAGCTGAAAACAGTAACTGAAATCATGGAAAAGTCTTTTCATGGTAAAATTTATATAGGTTAAGAAAACACTGTGGATTCACTAACATTAATATCATCCTTTAAAAACTTTAAAAGTCACTATATCATTAAAGGAAAATTGTAATCAAACACAGTTTAGAACTCTCCATGATACATCTTTTATTACCTTTTCAAGGGTAGAAAGATATGCCAAATTTTTCAAAGTACTTCAGACTGTGTGCATTCTAGCCACCTCTAAACCCCCATAAATCCACCACCTCGAGGACACAACACGAGCAGTGCTTTCACAGTCGCTACACAGAAAGTTAAGAGATAAAGAGCAAAGGCAGAAATTTGCAGGAAAAAAAAGAAGTTAGAGATGGAGGAACATGATAATTTAGTTCAGAATATGAAGACAGATGTTCAACTATACATAAGTGCTCAAAGATACAAAGAGGAAATTTTGTAGCCTGAGGAAGTCAGACGTGTAACTCCACAGGAACCAAGTGATGGACTCGTCCAGACGCTTCTGAAAACCCAAGGTGGTGTCCATCACCACCTACAGGCACCTAAATGTTTCCGAAATGTGCTTGGCCAGCACAGCTCTGGTCAGCTTTTCTCTATTAGGGAAACAGAGCCACAAGCATTCAGGGTTAAAAGCACTACTTCACCTTCAGTAATATCACAGGGCCACGATATCTCGCTTACATCTCGTTTGATAATTCAGATGGCAGAGTGCTGTCTTATGCCACATTGGTGACAGCAGTTCAAAGGCTGACATGAAGAAACACCCTTTCAAATCACCAATGTAATATCCTTATTGTACCCAGGTTTTCTTTGCAATTATAATGCTGTGGTATGAATTGACATAATTAATAACACAATCGTGAAGAAACTGAGAAGAGTCCCATGAGGAACCAGAAGCATTTCAGTTCTGACAACCAGATGCAATATTTGAACTCTGAAACAGTCCAGAGCTGCTCGGTGAAGTGGACCTGTTTGTTCATACAATCTCTCCTCTAGAGAGCCTAGGTGTGCTTGCAGAAATGTGACTGAAGCTCCGGGCGATGAGCACACGCAACGCAATAACCGATCATAAGGGCAAAACTGCACTCTTGTAACACTGGGCATGGGAAGAGCAGCTCACCCTCACTCTGCTGCCACTTTACAACTGCAGGGTTTGATTTAGGTATCAAAGGTATCTCTGGCTAGAGCCTCCAGGATAGCTATCCCTCATTCTTGAAAAGCTGGAGACTCATATTGTTACCAAGTACAGCAAAAAAAAAAAAAAAAAAAAAAAAAAAAAAATAATCGCCCCGCAACACCCTTGTATTTCCCTTAGGAAGCCTGAGCCATGGCACTGCAAGATTCAGAAGTTTCACCACAGACTAACACAGCATCCTAACGTACCACGTTAAGATGACACACTGCAGCTATTTTGTCTTCCTGCTACTCCACATTGAGCAGCTTCTTTTCTTTCCCTGCCATCTGCTAGCTTGCTGCAGTCTGCTGGGACAGGACTGCCCTCGTCTTTTCTCCCCTTCTCCGCTGCTCAAAGGAACAACGACAGACCCTAGCATTTCCACTCCATACACTCAGCTTTCCTCCAGCTGCCTCAGAAACATTAACCAACACAGAGTTACTCCCGTGAATGAACAGTGCTCTGCTCATCTCTGCCGTACCAGTGCGCTCCACCAGAATTACATGCTAGACACTGAAACACCTTGTAAAGGGTTAGCGAGGAGGTAACTGCTGCTTTAAGAGGACACACCTTTTCCTCTTATCCTCAGGTGTCATTGATTAAAACAGATTATCAGCACTACCTGCATCACAGGGACCATCAGAGAGAAACTAAGGCAAGCAGTGTTGACAATGACTATATGCAGCTTCTTCTCATGCCTTTTCTTAGAAGGCAAGGGTAGTAAGAAAAAAAACCAGAAAAATCAGCCAGGTAGGTGAACAGCAATCTTCAAACATCTATAAACCTCAGTATGAGGTGTGCAGCAAATAACTATTTCTCCTTCTAATCACTACTACAAGTCAAAATGGAAAAAATAAGGGCTATCTAAACTCCACCGTACTTGTAGCCAGTTAGGAAAGAAACTGGAATGTTTGCCATTCATTATTCTATTAGTCAGGTCATTAGAAAAAGGAACAGCTCATTCTTCAGCATTTAACACACACATTCAAGCAATGAACACTATTATTCTGTGCTTGCAACCATATGCCCCTAAGTCAATAACTGTTCTTCAACATCTGACCTCCTTTTAAAGCAGATTTACAAGGAAGTACAGTGAAAGTGTTCCCAGTCAGCTGGTGAGAAAGTATTATGTATCATAACTACACAGCAAACAATTGCTAGTTCTTCCAATCTCCAAGATCAGGATAAATCTGGCGTTCAACAAGGGAAAAAAAAAAAAAAAAAAAAAAAAAAAAGACAGACATGGATGATATGAAATATACACAACCTTCCACTTCAAAATAAACCCAAATCAACCTTGGAGAATATTTACGATGATATCAAATGCCTTAAATCCCCAAAGCTTTGAACTACAGTTAACCTCTTTCAGTATGTTCTTCAGCGAGCAACTATAAATAACACTATACCTTTACAAAGTGCTTTTCATGCTCAGAGCTCTCAAAGCACTTCCCACAGAAACACACAAACACAAATGAAACATAGCTTTCTTTGGGGTGGGAAGCCACCAATATACAGCATAACACACCAACACAAAGGTGAGTTTTACACCTCTTTATTTATCAAAGACAGATTTTCCTGCTTTCCGACCCCTATACACTGGCAGTCAGCAAACACAACACAATGAAGAGCAATCATGCATATCCATAATCTTTCATTTCGGGGAAGCGTTGGGAAGCGCCACGCTGCTCTGTAGCACGCAGGCTACAATTGGGACGCCGTTCTGGCGAGCCCCTTGCAGGTCAGCCGAAGCGAGCCCCGACTTACCCAGGCCGCCCCAGCGAGGGCTGCGTTCAGCAGCAAGAGCAGCACCGGTGCAGACGGGACGACAAGATCAGAGCCACGGACGTCGTCAGCTCCCGGTAGCGGCAGCCCTGAGTGCTAGCGTGTCTGCACCGTACAAGCGGCAGCGTGCCGTTATCTATACACAAATCTGCGTCCTCCTCAGAAAAGAATACTTGAAGCTCCTTGCTGGCCCCGCAACCTATTCCTCTATTTATGCCGTCGCAGCTAGTGACTAAGGAGATGCTTTTAGTGTCACAGGAGATTAAGGCTCTGGGAGGAGAGCGCCTGGCAGCTTTACTCTCACACACCGATCCGTCTTCATGCAACCGCGCTTTGTCGGCGGACGACAGCGTATTATTGCCACACGCTACCGAAGCGAAACAGTTTCCAAGTTTTCCCACGGGGCACCAGCTCCCCCTTCAAGCCGCACCCCAGCGCCTGCTCCCCCTCGTCCTCCTCCGAGGCCTCCCCCCGAAAAGCTCCGCGGTTTCAGAACACCGCAGCTTGCCCCGGGTCCCCCCCGAGCCCGGGCTCCCCGGGCACTGCCCTGGTACCTGCGGGGACACCGAGTCCACCGAAGCCCAGCCGAGCTCCGAGGGGAGAGCGCACCCCGCCACCGCCTGGAGAGAGCCGAGGCGCCTCCGGCGCCCCGGGCCGTGACCCGAGGCCGG
>WAAD01010071.1:42327-88768 GCA_013389945.1 Fregata magnificens | reverse complement strand
GCTGCGGGCAGGCCGGGCACACCGCCCCCGCTCGGCACCGGGGGAAGCCGCTTCCCCCCCTTTGCGAGCCGGTCGCCCTTTGCCCGTGACTCGGTGAAACTTCAGCCGCCCCCCATCCCGCCACTTCGGCTGCTTCTGGGCGGCTCGGCGCAGCTCTGCAGGAAGGCAAGGAGCCGAGGACAGGCCTTAACATCCATCTTGCATTCTTACCTACGTGTGGTATCGCATGACCAAAGTGTTAGGTAAAATTCTTCCATCTGTAAGCACGAAAGCCTGATCTCTGGGTCATCCTCTTTGAACGCTCAGGATTTCCCAGCTAAAGCCTGGGATCACAGGGAGCCCAGAACTCGGCACACCGTTGTCGATTACAACAGGCACCACAGCTTAAACAAAATCGCTGAGAGACCCAGCCCTTTTAAGCAGACCTGTCACATGGGCAAAAGTCACTGCTGTTGGCTAGGTCGAGTTTCCGTACATTAATTAGGCGTGCAAAGTAGCTTGGAGACTTCCTACGGATATTCTCCACCAATTTCTCTATCGGGTGGGATAAGATTTTTATTCCTTTCCTTTTCCTCCAGAAGGCAAGTTAAGCCCACCTTGCCCAAGACTGACCCTCAAGCCTGAGAGAGCTGTGTCGGAGAGCACTGGGCCAGACCCTTGACAGCAGGCGTCCGTGCCCGTCTCTGTGCCAAAATTTTCTGCATTTCCAAGGTTTGGTTTCCACACGTTGGACTTATTTTTGAAGCTGAAACTCTTCACAGCAAGGCTGCCAGCTCCACAGAGGAAAGGCTACTGTACCAACTTATATACCCTGTCTTAAAAGCTCCTGTGCAGGGTCCGTATTGTCCCCCTTCCTAACATCCCCAGAGATTCGCCTCATTTGGATGTTATCAAAACCAGGCTTATGTTTGATAAGCCTGCTAACTGACAGCAAAAACCGTCTTGTGCAGGGATGCCCTGTTATGTTGTGGTCGTGGCCTGCCTAGCACGTTGACCTTCTGGTGATGCCTCGGACATGAAACTGCTGCAACAAGTCAAATGATAACCTCTGAAAAAAAAATTCTGTCTGGTGCAACTCTGCATCACTTCCATTTCTACTGGATCTGTATCTCCATCTTTCTTTACCTTTCCTGGCTACTCCTTCCTTAGTTTTGCAGACGCCAGGTTCCAGCCTGCACAGTTTGCCCATGCTCACATCTTATAAAAGGTCCTTCACCGACACAGCCTATGCGTTTATTTCCTGATTTTTTGTTCAAAGAGGTTGCATTCCTGAAATGTCACAGGATATTTTTTCGATACTTTTTTAAAATAAAATTAATCTAGGAATATTTCCATTTATATCAAGTTGGAATTTAAACTGCTTGTCGTTCCCTTCAAATAAACCTAAGCATGTTACACATTACTTGCCACGCAAAGTTGTCAGTCAAAGGGGGGAGGGAGAGAGTGGCTACCTATGAAACACAGATATTATTTTTTTCCTGAGATTTTCTCAGCAAAGCATTTCAGATCACTAGTTATATCAAGTTATGCTGGGGTATGACTTCATGTAACATCAAGAATGAAATATTTCAGTGTCTTATATCAGCTCTGTTCAGGAAAAGCTGTTTCACCTCTGCGCTACACGGTCTTTATTCTCCCAGCCGCCTCAAAGGAGTGTACGTGCAACAGTTAACAGGTCTAAGTGCTTAAATTTATCAGGTTAACTCAGACTAAAATGCCAGTTCTATAGAAATGCCATTTTCAAAATACAAGATTAATAGAAAACATTTCATCTGTGTCTTAAAATTGCAATTCAAAGGAATTACAAATATGTTTCCTGGCAGCGTTTCTAGGCCGAGTATTGCTGTACTCCGGTAGCACACGGTGCTGAGAAAGAAAACTGCCTGGAAGCATTAAAACAAAAGTCACGACTGTGCTTTTTTTAATCGTGGTCAACAGAAGAAATTGTAACCAAAAAGTACAAATAAAAGGAAAAGCAAATGATAAATAAAAATAGTTTAAATAGTATTTCAGTTTGGGGTAATATTTCATGACTTATTTTCACATTTTATGCTATAATTAAATGAATCTTCGTCTAGTGGGTTCTCTCAAGTAACAACTATACTTTGGTCCCTTGAAGTAATAACTGCCATAAAGAAAAATGGCATGGCAACATTTTTTAATTTCATGCATTAACAACTAAAATAAATGATACATAATTAAAACCAAAAGAAACCAAGCTAGGTTTTTATTTGCATTGATCCTTATGCTGAAAAAAATGCAGTCAGACTTGGTTCATCACAGAGATCATTTCTCACTTTATCCTCTTTCCCAGTGGGAGAGTCCAGCAGTTTGATGAGTGTGATTAGAGATGCAGGAACAATTCCATTTAGATCAGTGGGACATCTCTAGCTGATGTAGAACTAAGTGCGTACAGAAATGTTTGTGGAAAACAGACCTTCCATCTGAAATGCTTTGTTATGCTCGGGGAGAATGAATGGCGAAGGACTGCTCCGCATTTTCCAGCCAGGAGGACAGAGTTTTGTTGTCCCCTCTCCGCTGTACTTCATGACGAGATCTTAAAGCTAGAAGAGACCACCATGGTCAACGCTGGGTACAGAACATCACCTGTCAGTAATGATACATCATTAAAACCGAAAGAAGCTGAGCTAAGTTTTCATTTTCACTAATATTTACACTGAAAATATTTGGTCAGCTTTACTTTATCATAAAGACTGATTTCCATGACCAAAACACACCGTTCATAAAGTTACCCTATCTTTTACTGAAGACTGCAGCAGCAGCAAACTTCCCCCACACCTAGTAATACTCTCCTAAAGTTGTATTACCCTCATTGCTGTAAAAGGGTCATTTTATCAGCTTTGAAAGGTACAACTTTCAACCACTGCATATAGTGGCTATGACACTAGAGTTAATACATGCCCACAGGGCCCGTACTACCTCTCTTACTCACAGCTCAACAGTGCGAGTCTCCAGGGTATTTCAAGAGCTTCTTCACATGATGAAGAGGGTCACAGCACGGCACGTTCCCCTGTGATTGTCTGAAAAAAGGAGGAGTAGATACGGCTAACTTTCTGCCAGTAGCAACCTCCTCTCCTAGTGCTTGAAGAAAACTCTGAAAAGCAGAAGCTGGCACGGCTACAGTGGTTGCGGTGCTCCGAGGTAGGGCCAGTGCTTTTCCTTTCAGTTTGCAAACCGACAGCATTGTTGATCCGACGACTAAGTGTTACCCCGTGGCACTTACTTCATAAATATTCAATAGTTGTTAATTACAAGAAAAAAATGGAGCTGCTGGCTTGGGGGTAGGTGCCGAGACGTCACTAAACCAGCGCTTTTTCCTGTGAAGGCAGTAAAGCGGAGTAAGTGCCTCTCTCTGGTTGAGTGCATGAAAAAAGCAAAGAGGTTTTCAGAGTTGTTCAAGGTAGGTTCTATTTTTCATAAAATGTTTAATTTAACAGTGACCTAGTTTTACAACAGCTTTCAGTGTCTTGGCTTTTCTTATCTCCTGTGTCTTAGCCTACATCATTAGAACAGCAGAGCAATAGGCTTTACAGACTTTGTTAAAGCAAACTAAATAAGGCCTTAGCTGGTGGATTAATTCTTCTCTCCTATTTTGTTTCAGGCAGTCGTTATGGCACAGTTTCTTTGTAGTTTTAAGGAGGTTTTAGCACATCTGTTACGGCACATATTGTAGATCTTTTTTAAAATGTCAGCTCAAAGCCCTTTGCTTATTTCATGGTACATTTTTGATTATCAGGCTGTAGAAGCAGTCTTGAATTCCTCAGCCTTTTTATAGAAGGATCCTTTGTTTTGTAAACATTCAGTTAACTGTATGGAATTGGTGGCTAGGCTGACTAGCAAATTCGGAAGTTTACAAGCAGTACAGCCTCATGCTAGCATTCAGCAGGAGCAAGTTGTGGGGTGCCATTAATTTTGCTTACCTTATTTCACCTACCAGAAGGAAGAAGTTATTCTGCATCTTGTCATTGTGACCAATAAATGGCAGGTCAAGTGATGTTTGCTCTCTCTCTTTTGCTGTGTACTACATACTCTCAACGTACTCTCAACTACTGTTTCATGGTACCCCTCTGTGATTCTTAGCTTGTCTTTATGGAAGTACACTTTAAAAACTCCTAATACTCTATTGTGTGTGCTACGTTCCATATGGATTCAGCAGAAGAAGGGAGCAATTAGAAAAATGGTCGATTTCAGTCATGCAGCCCCAAAACACATTAGGTCTGCAGAAAGATAGCTCTTCCTTCCACCTCCATCTCATAGACTCTCAGGAAATTTTATCATTGCAGAGTCAAGTATGGGGAGCCTTGCTCTGCTGAGTCCTTCCTGCATACCCTTCTACGGAGGGAAAGACAGCGCAGGAGGTGCTGCCACATCTGCCAGGTTTATACGAGTGTGAGTGCTTTCTCTACAGGGAGAATTCCCCCGTGGGTGTCTCGGCCCACAAGAGGTTTCCTTTGATCCACGTAAATGTGTTTTGCAGAAATTGAACAAGTCAGGCTGAAGAATGCAGGTAATGTATACTGGCAGTTTCTGAGCCATGAGTTAAACAGCATCAAGCCAAATGTATACTTCTACGTCTACAAGGATCATGCAAGCTAAAAGAACAAAGACAACTTAATAGGAACCATTCAGAGCCAGCGTGCACTGGCCTTGTTGAGCTTCACTGAATTCCTCCCTCTGTGCAAAGGGATTTCAGCTGTCTTTGCAAACACGAAATTTGTGTCAGCTCTAATGCTTCTTAAATTTTGTGTGACTTCTGACAAACTTCTCAGTGCCTTGTCACCATTAGGGAAAAAAAAAATCCACTGTGGTGAATTTCAGGCATGGAGGAACTTGTGCCTTGGATCTAGGGAAATCACAAAACCAAAAACGTTGAGAATTTTTTTTTTGTATAAAGCTAAAAATATCAGAACAGCATTAGTAATGGTCCCTCTGTTCATTTTTATCAATAAAGAACACTGTGGAAAAGCAAAATTCACAGTCTTCGCAAATACACCTGGGGCAGTCTAAAAGACCTTCTTTGCTGGAAGTATTAAACAGAGGTTTGTGTGAGCAGCTTTGCATCATGCTGTCTTATCGGGAGTCCCAAAATGGACCAAGAGCAATACAACTAATCAGAAGGGGAAAGACTCAGTTTCCTCAATATTCTGGTTCTTGCTCAAGCATAGCAGAGGCATCCTTTTCTCTCATGCCTTGGAAATCACAGATCTGAACAAACCAGAGCAGTGGCTAAGTGAGGATATTAGCAGTCTCATTCTTTCCTGTGCTAAAGGCAGGTCTTTAGATGGGATTTTAGGTTTTTCTGTCTTTACCAGGGAGGAATCTGCTAAGATCTCTCCACCACTTCTTTCAGTTCACCGGGAGATCAGTTCCTTAATATCTATTGATGTTTCTTCACTTCTGTCCTTTAGGCAAGAGCAGCCTTCTGCCCAGACTCCATCAACTTAATCAGAACTTTTAAAGTTTTCCCAGACCAGGTAGGGCCTCCACTTCTGCCACATTGAGTCTCCAAAAGTATTATGAAAGCTCACTGCCCTAAGTGGCAGAAATGGGTGAATTTCCATAGAATTCATGCTTTCTCCAGTCAGTCTGTACCTACTGGACTGGAAAAGGTGGACAAGGAATAAATCACAACATCCTTGGCTATTTTCTTCTGCAATACTGCAAAAGTTTCCTGTGGACTTTTTTCTGTTTGAAATAGGTTTTATGATGATTAATTACATAAGCTGTGATGGGAGCTGCTGCGCAGTGGGAATGAGGAGCCTGAAGTGTGGAGGAAGGCATGAAATGTGTTTAAAAAAACCCTTAAAACTAGCAAGATACAGTATGTGCCTTTCATAGCCCTGATCATGCTGTTTGTATGCTACATCGCTCCCTCACCACTATCTATCCGTGTCTTATTAAACTATGCATTTGTCACAGCAGCAACTATATCATCTCCTGCTTTTGAAAAAGCATTTAACATATGGAAGAAATTGCAAACATCACCATAAAACATGTTTCTTTTCTGTACTTGGATGATTATAGTACCCACCAACACAGTTCAACTATTGAAACGCATGTCTGTGTGTTTGTGTATCTATATATATACACTTTATGTACACACACTTTATGTACACACACATTTTTATTTATAAAGTCTTTTCTCTAATAGTTACAAAAAATATGCAGGGTGTTGATCATTAATCTAAGTCACATGGTGCCACTTCTCCCTCTTTGGCTAATTTATGTAGCTAAGCATCAGT
Organism: Fregata magnificens; assembly: GCA_013389945.1. Lineage (NCBI taxonomy): Eukaryota > Metazoa > Chordata > Aves > Suliformes > Fregatidae > Fregata > Fregata magnificens. The sequence goes on along the minus strand of WAAD01010071.1, from coordinate 82,505 downwards.
GCATTTTCTGGTTTTGGCAGGGGAGTTTAACATTTGACATTTGCTTTTGGTGAATATTCAGTTACTTAATTTTGTTTCGTTTCTTTTTTTTCCTATTAACAGCAGTAAAGCCTGAGCAGTCAAACATTTCTACAATTTGAATAAGAAAAGACCCTAAACCTCACTTTCAAATTCAAGTTAATGGATTGCTTTTCAATTATTGTTCCAGCTTGTCTGCTGCTGAGAAAGTACTGCACATGGAGGAGATCTGGCTGAGCGGGGGTCAGTTGTGCGGCACTCACTAAAATGTGTGGGAGGTGGGAGGCAGAAGGACTCAAAAAACAGATATTAGCCTAGGAAACCTGATTTTTGTAGGCTCTCACTAGAGACAGTGGGTAGAGACAGCTGGAGATTCAAAGCTGGAATGTAACCTCAGATGCTCAGAGCTGTGCCAGAAAGAATCTTTCTTTCTCTCTGCTGAGTGCAAGAAGACCATAAGAACGTTTGCCTCACTGGACTGCAGTCAGCCCTCCCTTAGCTTTGTGAATCCCCCCTTGCTTACAAAGTCAAGAATCCAGATGCCAGTTTTGCAGATCTCAGGAGTGTGAAATATGAGATGGATCCCAGGGCTCAGTTCTGGTCTCATCTTTCACTTCTCCGGCCAGAAGAACTCCACTGGCAGCTCTCTACTTGAAACACACTCCTTACTTCAATACTCAGCCTGCTAAGCTATGACAATAAAGAGACTGATACAGCCCGATTCAATTAAAACACATTTCAAACTGTTCTGCTCCGTTAAACTAGAATGTGAGAACAACACACTTGCACAATGCGTAATTCAAAATAATGCATAGGGCCTATTTTAAAAAACAGGGGTTTAATTATATTTTTTTCTAATTATCCAAGAAACTGCTTCAGATCTGCATCACCATTAACGACTCCACAAATCTTTAAAAGATGTAATACACTTCATGTCAGGATCTCAAAGAGCATTATAAATGCTAATGAAACCATGAGTCCTCAGATCCACTTGCAGGTAAATAACTACGGCAGGCATGGTTGAAATTCTGCGATTCTTCAACCGCCTGGGCTGAAACGTTCCATTTTATGGGCTGGCACAAGGTTGGCATCTTATTTTCTTTTTTTTTATTTATTTATGTTTCAGCAAAAACAGTAACTCACTCCAAGGAGATTTGATGAAAAAAGACTTTTGTCCATGTTAAATATATTCTTATAACTGAATATGCCCATGTTTTGAGGCTATTGTTAAAAATGTATCAGGGAGATGGGCCTTGGTGACAAGGATATGCCGTTCTGTGAAAATCTGCCCAAATTTTGACAAGTTACAAAGCCTGAAATTTTCAACTTGTTCCTGCTTACATTCTTAGAGATTGAAGGCTAAATTTTCCAGAAGCTGATTGCAGTGATGCATATTCAGAATAGTATAGTGAATTTTAACTTAACATGTAAATTACTCAGTGGTTGGGGTTTTTTTTTGTCCCTGCTTCTTATTATCAAACTGTAGCACAGAAGGGGACTGAGACTCACTGAGTCTGTCCCACTGCTCAAGGTAGGCTCAGCTATGCCTAAGTTACTCCTGACAAGTCCTTAAAGACATGCAGTGGTGGAGATGCCATAGACACTCCAGGAAATTTAGTCTAATGTTTAGTGAAACACTATCTGTACAAAGTTTCATCCTAATATTGAAGACGAATCTCTCTTGTTAAAATTGGAGCCCGTTATTTCTTGTCCTCCATGACGGATGTAGAAAGCAGATTATCACTGTTCTCTTTGGAGCAGAATTTCACATTTTTTAAGACTTTTTTACCCATTTTTCTGTATCGGATTAGACGGCATCAATTTTCTTTCCTTACAGTTTGTTTTTTGCAATGTCTCACCATTCTGATTGCCCTCCGCTGGACCATCTCCAGCTGCTCCACATTTTTCTTCTGTCCACAAGTGTACACACCACTCTCACTGATGCCTCACCAGTGCCGAACAGAGCACTCTGCACCTGCACAGACAGCCCAGGGTGGCGTCCCCCTTTTTTGCACTAGCCCAGCATTATTGCCTCCTATTCAATTTGTGGTCTAGGAAGCCTTCCCACAGAATTGCTGTGAAAACAGTTCCTTGCTGTCCTGTGTTTCTGCAATTCCTCATTCCTGTGTAAATGTAGCTCTTCTTCATATTGAATGCTACCCACATTTTTCAGATCATACCTGCAATTTATCAAGATCACTGAATTTTAATCCTGGCTTCTAACATACTTGCAGTCTCTTGCTGCTTGAAATTATCTGCAAATTTAGTAATGATTCTCTTTGTGTCATCATCCAGCTCATTAATGAATTTAATGAATACTACCAGACCTAGAGCAATCCTCTGTGGAACTCCATGCAACTCATCCTTACATTTTGACAATGAAATATCTATAACTGCTGTTTGAGTACGGTCTGCTAATGCAACTCAGCATCACATTTTTGGTACAAATATTTACAAGCTCACAGTTTACCTTCTGAAAAATAGTTGTTTAAAACTCATTCTTTCTTTTTTTTTTTTTTCCTTTTGTCAGGAAATTGTTTTATTAAAATACTAATGGGACTCAGACGTCAAAGGAGATCGAGCAGAGGTGAAGCAAATGTCATGTTTCATTCAAATACTTAATTGTGGGAAATATCTTGAGGTGCACTTTTATTAACATTCACAGAAGGTAGTCATTGTGTTAGATACTGCCTGTCTCTCATTGTCCTCCCTTCCAAAAGGTTTCTCAGATTTTAGCTCGGCAGCTGGTGGCAATAACACGCAGGAAAGCATAAGTATTGAAACATGGAGAAAGGAAGGTCTTTATTCCATTGGACCACCTCGCTTTTTAGTAAAATCTTTGTACTTGCAGTGACTTAGAGACCTTATGCTACAGTTTTCCTCCTTTGAACCCCATATTGTGCAAAGGAATAATACCCTCCATGACAGTTAGAACATATTTAGAAAAGGCCCACAGATCAGCTCATGTGGCTGTGAGCTATAGTCTACCCACACATGCTAAAAAAACAGAGCTCCCTTCACTGTGTTATAATCAGCTGGTCCTCCTCATCCTTTCAGAATACGAAGGAAAGTCTCTCTTCTTAGATGCTCAACTATTCAGTTTTTGGAATGATCAGGAAAACACAAAAGTATTTCCAATGTCTCTACCTCTTGAGTGGGCTAAGTCTTCCTTGCTTCTGCATGTCTCATATGTGGACTTTCCAAACTGAATAGTTCTAAGTAAAATACCAAGAACTGAAAGTGTAGTCACCACCTTTGGAGACCTAGCCTAGCTGGGAGCTCAGACGTCACCTTGAAATGACAGCCAAGCTTCTGTTCTTTATTAGATCTCGTGCTTTTGTTTTGCTTTGTAGCTCTGAAAGCTCTCAATGAAGATGAAACTTTTACCATCCTGTCCACACCTGCAAGGAGCTGCATGTTCACCCAGTGCCACCCCCGTGGATGTAGCCTCCAACAACCAGTCCAGCTCACCAGTCCACTGGGGTGAGGAGCACACGTTCAGTATGCAACAACTGATCTAACAGGTACCGGCTACCAAAACGTGCCCTCCTCACCCAGGTCCTGGCCACGCATTCCCCGCACTTCCATCAGACCGCTCTAGCCCATGTGGCTACAGGACAGGTCGATTTGGCTGGCAGATCTGATGGAAAACAAAGGCAACAAATGAAGATGACTCTGCAGCTGGAACAGGGGGGCAGTACTGCCTTTGAAAAAGGCTACTAGTTTTTAGCTCATTTTAGATACAATGCAAACTGTTACCTCTGCCTTCTCTCCGCATATTTATCTCCTTCCTACCCTCTAGCCTCCATGTATAAGCCCCTGCCCACATGTTTTAAGTTGTCTGTTTTTAATTATTTTCAGCAGTTTTCATTTTTAATCTACAGTTTAAAATCCTATGCGCCACAACAAAACCCAGCCTCGGCTCTTCCCTAACTTCCCAGGCAGCGCATCTTTTTAAAAACAGACGCACTTGTTTGGTCTTTGCTAGACCAGTGTGTACATTAATCTTCCAGTCAATATTTCACAGTAATTTAGATTATCAGAAATTAATTCCAAACAAAGTTAAAGATACTCTGTTCATTCTCCAGCTCAGCCTTGAAGGACCATGTTATCTGATGGGGACGGTGCACGGATCCAGGTAGTAGGACTGCTCTCCTACACAAATGCGACTGATTCACCTTATGACCTCCGCCAGGCAAGAAGTTAGGTCCTCCTCTAAGACAATGTCCCAGACTTCCTCTATAGTCACCAGGGGGCAAGTAATTCACCTATTTTAGGTACAGATTTCACGATGGGATATGTTGCCCTCTGGAGTTGAAACCATCTCTTCCTTCTTTTGGGGAGAGCCTGGACAACCGGCTCAGACCAGCTGTTAAAGTGTGGGAGCTGGGGGAGAAGAAACTCAGATAATGGATTTTAGTCAGAAGGGACTTGTTTCTGCGAAGCACTCTGAACTGTCATGGAAGTTTTGGACAAACCGTTAGCCTTCAAGATTGTTTCCTAAACCTGAGGAGAAACCAAGCATAAAAACAGTGGGCTAAACCATGGTTCGCTTAATTCTTGGGGGCTTAATGCTTCTTTTTTGACATTTAATGACCTGTCCTGTGACATATTTTTAAAGGAAAGTGGTAAAAATTATAAAGGAAAATGCAAAAGGAAAATGCAAAAGGAAAATGCAAAAATATCCTAATATTGCAACATCCTTATAGATGTCATGTAGGAGATCTCAAGAAATCCAAGATTTCTAGCTTTGCAGCCACCCTTAAAATGGGATTGTGAGACCAGCAGTTCAATGCATAGCAGTTTTCATACACAGCAACACGAACTACTACACTAGGAAAAAAAAGGACCAGCTTCAAAGGTAATTTTTGCACACAGTATTGGCTGCAGGGATAGCAGGCTTAGTCAGTCAATAATATCAAACAATTTTTCTCTGTGACTGACCCTGCAGATGAAAATTTTCAGTGCCTGTATACTGCATTGCTAGCTACAACTGCTGGACCGTCAGAAAAAACTCCTGAAAAGGAAACTGGTAACCACAAAGAAAATGTGAGAGACGAAAACAGAAGTGAGAGAGACTAATCAAAAACCCAGTTTTTATCCTCCTGACCCCTTTGCTTGCTGCCTTAGACCATGCTATCATGGTCATGATATAATCCACTGTAGGGAGTTATCTTCCTAGTTTTCACCTGATTGTCTTAAAGCTGGTTTTTTCCTCACCGAACAGTTACAACCCTGGATATGCACCAGCATTTTAAAAGAATTTCCTATGCAGGTATTTGAGTTTTAGCTATTGCAGTTTAAGAAGAAAACTTTGGCAAAATTTTAACAGACTGCCTTATCAGGGAGTTTCAAATAGCTGGAAATTTTCTGGTTTTAATATAACAGCTAGACCCATCTCCACATTGGAAGCATTTTTGGTCCAAGCAGATTAAGTTTCTAAGTAGCCTTAGGCAGGGAAAAATACCATGGCAGGGTGTAGAGGCCATGGGAATGTCCTGTAGTCTTAAGCTGTCCATTGTCTATCCCACAACTTTATTTACACAGAGAACACTTCTACAGCAACTGCTGAAAAATATCCAGAGCCAGTGAAAAAGAATGGGGAGTAAAATCCTCTTTTCAGAAGTGTTGTGCCACCTGGTTGTTACCATACATCTAAATACTACCCTTTTACAAAAACTCCCCAGTGCATCACAGGTTTTACTCAGTCTCTTCTTCCTTCAGTGCTTCTGCCTTAACTTTAACAGGTACTACAGATTCTGAGAACATATATATATATGTAGGCTACCAGCACCTTGCATTCTGCCCAATCTCATTATTAAGAAGAAAATTGCAATGTCCCCTTTGTAAGAAATGCACTTCCCTGCTTTCACAGACCTGGGACATTGCGTGTAGGCTGCTGTCTACTGCAATTAACAGTCTCTGGAAATAAAGACCACGACTACTTTTGTGTTCCAACAGGATTCCTATTTCTCATTCTCCCTTTATTTGGGAAGCAAATGCAATGCTGTTCGCAATAATTTTTCCTTACCTTTTATTTTTGGAAAGCAGGTAGTTCTGTTCTTAATTAATTCTCTTAATTGAAGTTCAGTCTGAACGGCACCGTTCTTTCATTCTCTACTGCCATGATACGCCTGCTCTCCTCAGATGTTACTCTGTCCATGTGCCCATCCCTCCACTACTCCCCATCACCAAGAGTCGGCTCTGACCCTCCATACCTGTATAAAAGCATGGCTTCCCATTTCTCTTTGCCTACACGGCATGTCAGGACTTCAGACAGACCACAGGAGGGTGGCTCAGCACAGCCCTTTGCTTTCAGTTCATCACAGACCATAATGAATGTGGGAAAGTTCAGGTAAAAGGGATCCCTGAACACTTTTGTTGTTTGCTATCTATATGCCCAGAAGGCATAGTATAGCCCAGTATCCTGGGCTGCATCAAAAGAAGTGTGGCCAGCAGGTCGAGGGAGGTGATTCTGCCCCTCTACTCTGCTCTGGTGAGACCTCACCTGGAGTACTGCGTCCAGCTCTGGAGCCCTCAATGCAGGAAGGACATGGAACTGTTGGAGCGGGTCCAGAGGAGGGCCACGAAAATGATCCAAGGGCTGGAGCACCTCTCCTACAAGGACAGGCTGAGAGAGTTGGGGTTGTTCAGCCTGGAGAAGAGAAGGCTGTGGGGAAACCTAATTGCAGCCTTTCAGTACTTAAAGAGGGACCATAGGAAAGATGGGGACAATCTTTTTAGCAAGGCCTGTTGTGACAGGACAAGGGGTAATGGCTTTAAACTAAAGGAGGGTAGATTTAGACTAGATATTAGGACGAAATTTTTTACAATGAGGGTGGTGAAGTGCTGGAACAGGTTTCCCAGAGAGGTAGTGGAGGCCCCATCCCTAGATACATTCAAGGTCAGGTTGGATGGGGCTCTGAGCAACTTGTCTAGTTAAAGGTGTCCCTGCTCACTGCAGGGGGATTGGACTAGGTGACCTCTAAAGGTCCCTTCTGACCCAAAGCATTCTATGATTCTATGATATGCAGTGCCCAGTTTTTCAACCAGCTCTTATATTCTCATGCTTGCCACAACTGTGGCACCCATATCCTGTAAGTTATTTCTTCCATAATGTCAACATGGAATTGTGCATTTCTCTGAAAAGAAACAGGGAGACTTGCATCACGTTTACAGGAAAACTGCTAACTCTGCTGATGACGGAGCAACAAAACAGCGTGTGTCTCAAGTCTGGCACCAGAAACGCTTAGACATTAATTTTCTTTACTGTCCAGAAGTTGTTACAGCATTCCTAAACACAGATTTGAGTCTAGCTTTGCAGAATTCATATTCTGAATTCAGAATATATAGTTCATGTATGAACTATGGCTCATAAATACAGAGTGGATAAATACAGTTCATAAACACAGAAATCATAGCTCATATTCCTCCCACCAAATTTCTACCTTCTGTCTGCAATGCTCAGCTGTACAGAACAATCCTCGTTATTCCTGCTCTCATTGGTGCCATCATTTCCTCAGGACTCAGTGAACATAAAATAATACTGGGATGCATAAAGGAGGAAAAAACAGAGCGTTAGAAGCTCTCATTAAACATTTATATTATCACAGACTGACTGGGACTAGGGACTATTATGACAGGCATTTCTTAACAAAGGTAAACAATTCTTGCGCCGCATTGCTTACAGCCTGTGTCCGAAGACAGGCTCTCCTGCTCTCCCAGGCACACAATCCCAAGCGTTCCTGGCACAGCTGCCTTGTCTGCCCCAAGCAGGGGAGACGGATACCTTACCCAGCTCTTTGGACAAATGTGGTAACTCCATCTCTGAAGTCTTTGGTGGTCTGGCTACCCAGCTACAAACAGTACAGCGTGGGCATGTCCAGAACATACACAGATAAATCTAAACCTCTTGCCTTTCCAGGGTATAAACTAAACCGTTACAGCGTATACCCCTTTTTCAGGATATAAGCAAATCAATATATCCTCTCCTACCACCAACACTTCCTCTCCCCTTGCTTTCAACAGAAAAATATCTGGATTGTAATCTGAGATGACATGTTTTTACAAATGAGGGCTATAAGGGAATTCAACCAAAGAAAATCTCAAAGACTACTTTCCTGTAATAAGAATGGAAAAAGAAGGGGTAGCGAAATCCTCACATGACTCTTTTCTCATCTTCTCCCCTCCCATCTACTGGAAAAGTGCTTTTATCTGTCCAGAAATGGGGATGGAGAGAGGACTCCAAGCCCCATGATGCAGAAGGGCTCTCTGAACCATGGTGAATTTTATGCTCTGTAGCACAGAGCACAAGACAGTCAAAAGTACCTGAAATTCTGTAGAATATGGACATGGAGTTTGGGCATTCAATTTTGGTTCAGTTCAGAGATGCTTCTTGTCCAAGTCCCTTCTCTGGCAGGGATGGAGAGCCTCAGCACATAGCCTCAGCTCTCACCAGTTACCAAAAGAGGACTGCTGGGCTGTACTGATTCTTGAGCACTGTATGGACTTTGGACTCTGAGGGGACAGTCACGGGGACATCTCAAGTTGACAAAATGCTGGAGATGAAGATCCTCTCCTGGACAGCAGCAGCCTCTCAGCCTCTGTGGAAAGGTGAGTACAACCACAGGCAGCATCTGCCGAGCTGATCCTCCTCTCCTGTCTCTGTCTGCAGAGAGTTGCTCATTGAAGCACACCCTAAAGCAAGAAATTAATAATTAGAAAACCCCCAAACCTCCTATGTGTTGTCACAGCTAAGTTGGAATCGGGACCTGAAGCCTCCCAAACTTTTGACATCCTGTGAATAACGAGAAGGGAAAGTCTTTCAGCAGTCTTCATATCACCCAACACACTGTTTAATAACACTTTCCAAGGCTTTCAAGGAGGATGGATCCTGAAACAACCTTGCTTGTCACAGCATCATCTGTGGTCATGCAGTTACTTAAATGCCCCAAGGAAAGCAACTGGGACTGCATAAGTGATTGCTGGTCTTGAATTCTATAAACCTCCTGAAGAACATCTCATGGCAAGGATTTCTGTAGGTTAGTTATGAAATGGATAAAAGTACCCTCTTCTCTATTTTTTTTCATTTGTCGTCCTTCCCTTCTTTCAGCACTGCCCTGTCACTGCACTCAGGAAGCTTGCACAGGACCCGCATGTACTTTCTCTGTATTACTTAGCATTGTGCAAATCATATACATTGTAACTCATCTTCTCAGTAAAATATGCAGGTTCACCTTCTCCATCTGTTCTCATGTGGAAATCCTGCCATTCTCCAAATTATTTTATTACCTGTTTTGAGGCCGTTCTGTGTTTCATGGATTTTTTCTGATGGGTAGCCAGAACTGGGGGCCACATCCTGGGAAAAGATGAGGTATTTTTCCAGAGGCAGCTGTATTTGCTATTCTTCACTCTCCCAGGAGCAGTGGCTGTATATTTTCTGCTAGTTCATATTCCAAAACTCTTTCAGAACATGATTTTCTCTCTGGTTCCCAACTCCTGGCTTCCCGGCCCCAGTGGGAGTTTTCCCTACCGGGAGCAGCTAAGACAGGGCCACAGGGAAAAGGGACTTCAGAGCCGGAAGCAGCAGTGCCACATCACCTCCTCGCTGTGCTGCAGCTCCTCCAGAGATGCCACAGCCCTGGGACATTGGCCAAAACAGCACTTACTTACCTTGCAGAGACTGGCAAACCTCACACATTTCCTGACCTAATGGGGAACATCAGCAGCTCCGCCTGCCAAAATGCAACGTGCGTGTTTGTGGCTGGTGGTACGAGCCTGCGTCCACTACAGAAACCGAATCTCTGCAGCCTGAATACTGCAAACCAGCATGGGGCTCTTCCTGTCTAAAGGGAAGGGGTTTCAATGATTGATAGTTGCAGAAATACACTGGCAATCTCCCCATTAACCATTTTGGGGATGGGAGAATGCAACCACTCCCAGAAAAGCTGTAATTAACTATTTCTGAGAGTAACTCCCTGCTTTACATCTCAACAGGAAAAGAAGTTTTCTCTACTTGATATGATTAGGTGAGTGTTCTGGTTTGTAACATCACGGAAAGAGGTGTCTTAGGATGAAAGTTTAGCATCCCATACTGTGTTAGACTTGTGGGGAAATACATTTTTAAAAGAACTTTTCACACTTTTCTTCCATAATGGGTGGCAATATTTCTTTAGTACTTCAAGTAGCTGGGGAGAAGAAAACCCTATCCCTCTTTTCCTCTCAGGGCCCCCCAATCCCTTCCAAAAAGGGTAAATATAAACCCATCAGACATAATGATCCATTTTCTAACATGCTTTATTACTTATAGGGACAGACCCAGTTACCTTTCGTTTGGATTTATTTGGTGATTAATTAAATGTAACATGTATTAGACGTTACGTCTTTGAGCATCTTTCTTATCACACTACTAGAGGAGCTAAAAACTGGAATACACACGTATTGTTGTTCTCCTCGTTCTTTGACAACATATCATAAAATAGGGTCTCAGGGAGAGCACTAGGACCTAAAAGGCTGGACGAGCTTTTCCCAAGGTTCAGGTTTCTTACAGGAGCTTGCAAAAGCTGTCTTACCGTACTGCCAATCCAGCAGGGAGGCTGGGAACCTGCCATCAGTCTTACTCTTGCTCTAGACTCAGCACCGCTTTGACATTTTGCAAAACTTTGAGCTGAAAGAAACTAAAATTGCTTTTTTGCTTGCTAACGGAGATGTATCAACAGTACATTGTCATAGTAAACTAAGGATGTGAAATGGCTGTATTCTTATCTTGCAGACATCATTCATCCTGAATATATTTCCATGTTCTTGAAGTGCAAAGAATGCACTTTAAAACACAGAGCAAGAGAAAAAAATGTAAGCAACCAGGAATGCCATAAAATGACCTGATTAAAAAAATTAGCATCTTAACACAGCTTCAGCTGAGGCAGAGATCAGCCCCACAGCCCGAAGAAAGGCAGCAGCAGGAGCTGAGAGGCAACTGTGGCACTCAGCTGAAGCAATGTGTGACAGCTGGACGAGGAAAGACAAGTTGATGACTGTCCTGATATGCACCACCTTGCCCAAATGAAAGGCTCATTAACCCCAACAGGAAATAACTGCAGCTTTTTAATTTACTCAAAATGTACACATCAGAGCAGTGACTCGAGGACTAGGTTTGTTTGGTTTTTCTCTCAGCTGTCAAGGAAGACACAAGTACAGGCAATTGTTATGGCTGGTAGCTACTAATTTTGATTTGTGCAAAGACATAAAAATCTGTCCTCCAGGGAAATGTCTTTGCCCTTAGCTGTTGCTAGTGGTCAGAGCTGCAGGGTCTCATCCTGCTCGCAGCACCTCAGGCCCACGAAACTGGCCACTTTCTGCGCACAGCAGGTACACCTGCTGCAACAACTCTCCGAACCCAATCTCTGCAACCTCCGATGCAGACACACGTAGGTACACACCCTGCCCACTGTGTTGTCCTATTCAGGGACCGCATCGGTCACAATGTAAGCACTTAATAATAGTAATAAAACTGCTCTATCAGGTAAAATATTGAACCACAATATTGGAGATAACTTCTCTCCAAAATTTGAACTGTAGAGAAAAAAGTAGGTGTCACTGACCAAAGATCCTGTAGCCTGGTGACAGAGCTTTGTAAGGAATGTGGTGGTCAACTTTTTAAATGTCAACCTTATGCAAGGTGAGCTTGGTGCCAAATGGCACTGTGTGGCGTGGGGAGCACCGGGGTCACCAGTGGTTTTGGCCATCCCTGTTAAAAGCAGAAGTGATAATTTAGACAGTCCTGTATTTCCTTCTAACTTGGTTTTAATAGCTGAAGCCCTTCAGAACATAATTAATGTTTATATATCCACTTATGATAGCAAATTAGTCAGTTCCTCAGAAAGACCATTAACTTGATTTTTTTGCCTCTGTGCATTGTAACCAATTATGAACCCAAGATTCACAGCTATTAGATTCACCTAGAAATTCAGAAGTTGCCAATATGTGAATTGTAATTTAATAAAGAAAGAATGAAGATGGACAAATTAATTCAGATAGAATAAGAAATGATCCAATTCTTTGCTGAAGTGTTTAAAATAGCACAATTAGAAGCAGGGATGTCTGAGTCAATCTCTTCTTTAAGTAGTTTTCAACCCAGTCAGTCTGACTTGGCATATCCATATTATTCTACGGAAAAATCACCGTGACTCCAAAGTGCAGATGGATTGTGCTTTTAACTGTACAGTGCACACTTTAGACTTCATAGATGGTGTAAAGCATGGCAGTTCTGGCTCTGTGTTTGGGGATCCTGTTATCTCCAGGAATCCAAATAACTAGTAGTAACAATTCAAGCACTGGGTCACAGAAAACATGCAGGAAAAAACCCAACAGATCTTGGAGTGTCTGTCCTCAATAAGAGATGGAAATGTGCAAGGAAGAGTGCGCACAGTGCTGCCTTTTCATTATTTCTTAAACTGAAGTCACTATGCGCACTGTGTGATGTCAGAAAATGCTCTACCTCTGCTAATATTTGTTTCTCTGTTACGATTTCCTGATAACATATGACAATACCAACACTGCAGGCCAGATCCTCTGTTTCCGTATTCTAGCTTTGCAATGAGTTGATCTATGGCTGCTTCCAGTTTAGGATCTCGCTTCATGTTTTCACTACCTTCAAATATAAGTAATATGCTCTAAGTTGTGTTTTTAAGGTATATAACTGACTGGTTAGTGCTTATTGGAGAGGGTTGTGTTTGCTTTCCAAGGTGTCACCTTTGCTTTTCCCCATAGTATAGCTTGACAGTTCATTATCGTAGTTTCCAGTTGTTTTCATTGTGGTGAATGTCAGGAGGTCTGGGTGATTTCAAGTTTTCTATTCTTGGTAACAATGAACAGAGGCTCCTCCACAAGCTGTAGGACGTGGATGTACGGGATCGGTTTGGACAGTTTCAACAGATTTTTAGGTAAGTTTGTGCCATGAACCTGACTCAGTTTCCTTACACATTCCTCTCTAGGTTTCTCCTCCTGGGTTTCATTTCCCCAGGTCACTCATAATGGCCACGTGAATGCAAATCATGAATAAGTTATATGATGGCTATAGAATAAGCCTATCCATTCCAAAAATCCATCTGTCTCACAGTACTGGAGATCCAAACGTCAGCTGGACTAGTGGTAGCACCAAATGGGACCGGTATAGTTATATACTAATTCCTTACACTGCAATAAAAAGCCAAACCCTTTTCCCTACAAAAACCAGGCCAGAGAGTGGGAGGTGGGGGCTTGGAGAGAGAAAGAGAGTGGGAGAGAGATTAAACAGCCTCTGGTATTCAATGCCTGTGGATGACAGTTTCAAAAATATTTGTAGGGATATACTTGGCAGGTGCTTGCCTGCGATTTCCTTCTCGATACATATAAACAGCAAAAGCACACAAACAGCCTCTTATTAAAAGATATATAATTACCTTAATTTTCATACACGTACAAAGACAGTTTACAAGCCGGCTAAGGCACAGCTCCCAGCACTGCCCCCTTCCTCCTCCCTCCACCCCAGGGCAACCTGCCCTTGCAGCAGCTGGTACTCACCAAGTGGAAAGGCAAGACTTGAGGCCAGGCCCTTTGGCATGACAAACTGAAGTGGTTTGTGTTCCCCTGGTCCTTTCACAGCACCTGCCATCCTAAGGTTTCAGACAGGGTCCTGGAGTCCTGGGAGATTTAGGGGATGAGTTCCCAATGCTTTTTAAAGAGATGTGAATGCCTCTGTACTCCAAGATCCTCTGAAAATCCTAGAGTCACAGACCCACAAATAAACATAAACCAAGTGACAATTTCCTCCAGTGTGCAGAGACAGTTTGTCTCCGGGTTTGAAATCTAATTCCCCAGGAGAAAAATACTAGGTTATAAAGGAGAGCATAGATAGATGAACGGAAGATTGGGAAGTAGGAAAAGAAAATTACAAGAGGGAAGGATGAAAAGAACAGAAACAGGGAGACAAGGAGGAGAAGGGGGAGGTATCAAAAGGGAGAGAGTAGGAATAAAAGCTGGAAAGAACTCTTTCATTGTCTTTCTGTTGCTTTCTACTTGGGTCCTATACCTTTTTCTCCTTATTTTTGTTTTGTTTTCTCTTTGCCTGACAAATCAATAAAGCATTTATAGTTATTTGAGGGAGAAGGAATGGAGAGGTCTGAGGCAGAATAGCTGCTGGCTTTATGGTCCCATGCCAGCTGTGCAGGAGCTGTGCATGGCCACCCCTCCTTCTGATCTGTACTGGACAGTCAGCTCAGGATGCTGGGGGGACCAAAAGGAGGGTGGGAGTAAGGGGAGAGAAGAAGGAGTAGCAAAGGAAGGGGAGAGCGAAGTGCACAGGGCTTTGGAAGGAGGTCCTGGCATGGGGGAAGGTAGTCAAGCACATGAAAAGCACAGAGGAGGAGGCTCATTGGCCTGGCCATGCTGCAGTGTCTCCAGGCTGGCTCAGGAAGCTCTTCAGCAACGTATGGCAGACCTTCACTGCTGGCCGAGCTGCTGCTGCTGGTTCTAGCCAGCAACTTTATCTGGAGATAAAGAACAAAGGCAGGAGAGGAGGGGAAGGAAGGAAGCAGGGAGCTGCCTCTTGCCACCTTCTAACATCAAATGGCCACAGGACTTCAGCCTAGGAACCCTTTGAAGTGTGACTGATCCTCATAAGCTACTAAAGTGAGCAAAACCTTTTTATTTAAAACAAAAAAAGTTACATCAAACTAATGTCACCATTGGGAATGTAAAGCCATAATGCCTGTGTGGAAGCCAAGCCCTGCTGAATCCAGTAGAAGGATACCCACGGCTCTACAGAAGGGGCAGGAAGGACAGCAATGCCCTTCATGACTTTTCTCCTGATCCCAAGGATTTGCCATGCATCGCGAGCCTTGCCAATCATTGAAAATGTAGGCAGCTCTGGATCACCTCTAAAGCAGCGCACATATATCAGGGAGGCTTGTAAAAACAAGAGTCAAACACCATTGCCCTTCTTAAATTCTTTGACGTGCACGCATGCTTCAGCAGGGCAGCGCAGGGATTTCAGGTAGGACTGATAGGTGTGCATTACCAGTCTGGATATTGATTTAACTTTTTTAATTGACCTGACATACTACTGCCACACAAACAAATACCATATACTTGTAAACAGGCTGAAGTCAATCATAAGCTTAACGACATACAAATGACTGTCATACACTGAACCCTCAGATATATGTGCAAAAAGTACCATTGCAATTAAAATGCAAGATAGTAACTCAGAAAGTAGACTGATAAGTAATTCATTCACTGAATTAACTAACCTCCTAGCTACACAAATGAATGGTAATTATAGGTATCATGAAACAGAGTCACACAGTGTAAGTGCGCTGTAATTATATTTGCTGTATGAAAGTGTGACCTTGGTATTACAATGAGAAATGAGATGAAAAGCAGAAGAAAAATCCCAGCTCAGGATCCAGCGGGTGGAACAAAGCCACAATGATACCTATTCAGCTGCTTTTACTGCCTTGCCATCTCCCCGCCAGAGGTATGTTCCACATGTCTCTGGAGTGACCGTGATGATGCATATATCAGTACTGGGATTACACGCACGTTGCTCTGGCTTATCATCATCCCTGGAATCGCTACTCTGCACAGGCAAACTCCATAACAGGAGTAAACTGTCGGCTGCACAAATTCTGTATTTTCCCTGCAGTATGTTTGGTTCTAGCAGGCTTAATGTTACATGCACATATACTAGCTGGTGCCAATGCACTCTCCCCTTCCCGGTCCTTTCTGCCTAAAGCTAAAGAACTGGAAGGAGGGGGGAAGATTGTTGTTGTTGGGTTTTTATAGATTGCTTTTGCAGTAGCAAAGCTTGCTGATTAGCTCTGTGACCTTTCCAGTGCCCAGTCAGCTCAGAAGAGGCATGGGAAAAACTCTAGTACACACTAAGAAAAAGAGAAAGAGAACTGGGAACACAGAAAGCATGGGAAAGTAGTCCCCAAAGAAGAGAGACAGGATGGGAGGAGGAAATGAAGGCAATCTGGTCAGAAGAGCAACAAGTACATCCCTTACAGATGCCCCCTCTGAAAAACACACATTTTCAGTCACAGGCATGGCATGCTTTGTCTTTATTCCCAAACCTGGAAGAAAGAAAACCTGGTTGAACTTGTATAACACTGCCATCCAGTGCTGCCAGTGTGCCCCAGGCTGTAGTCCCACCTCTGCACCCTTACCTATCCCATCCCAGAGCAAGGTCACTGTGCCAGCAGGGCCCAGTTATCACCGTCCTTAGGGCAATCTCCCAAGCTGTATTCCCTTACCCGTGGAAGTCCTGGCAGGGCTCTAGCCTACGGGGTGTGGAGAGGATAGGAGGGCACAGCTGTCCTCAGTCACTGGGATGCCTGGAGCATTGTAGATCACATCATCTCAAAAGGTGAATCCATCCACATATTTTCTCCCCTGTTCTCCAGGTTTTTTAACAGCTCTAGAAAGAAGGTTTCTTATTTGCTAAACACAATGAGAACTACTTGCTTGCTCTTGGGCTTGAGAACTGTTGTGGTAACTGGTGAACTACTTCCTGGAAGGGAGACATTGTTTTTCAGCCCACAAGGGAGATGGAGTCACAGACCAGTCATGAGGATGCTGGTTAGGTTTTGCTCTAATGGTCACCAGAGTTAAATGTGATGAGAGGCAAATTTCCTATGTTTTAAAAGAATGAAAACTTTCATCTCCCTCAAGCAGCCAGAAGGGATATTCTTAGATATTTTTCAGCCTCGCCCCAATTTTTTTCTTCAAACTGGCTAAAAGCATCAGACTAATATCTTGAGATCCTTTTCAAGACCTCTCTCATAATAAATACAATAGGTTGATTAATACAATACCAAACAACTTAGATGCAAAAGCCTCAACATATGCAAAAGACAGTCTTTGTTCTTCTCTTGCTCAAAGCAGAGCTTTTCTTTTTTGTGATGCTAGTTCAGAGCTGTGGGCAAGCCTCTCCCAGGCTAGCTCACTCCCTTTCATAGAGGAACAGTTTTCTTCCAGATCCATTTATCAACCTTCATCAGAGAGATGTCTGAAACTTTTTCACTACTAACTAAATTGATAAATTTGCTACTGAATAATGACAAAAATAGCTTCCTTCAACTGAGCAGCAGCAGAATGGACTGCAATGAATCACAAAAAATAGATCTGTTGGCTTTTGAACATGCTTCAGCAAGAAAAGTGCAGCTGAATTTGATAAAATACAGCCACTTTCTCTGCTGACTTGCATAGTCAGGAGAAACTCTGCCTTTCAAATCAGGTGAATTTGAAAGGAAATCTTTGATGTAACACACAGAATAATGTCCTGCATAGCTGAGGGAGCATAACAAACAAATGCTGCTTCTTTATTTTGCTGTAGCTTTATTTAGTTAATATTGAATGGATGATTTGAAAATTTAATGTAAGGATTGATAGCGGGGATCGTATTTTTATTCTTGATCTGCAGAGAGACATCATTATTAATTAAAGCAGATACTGTACCTGCTGAAGCCAAGTAGGTAGCACATAATATTTTCCATTTCTTTATGCTTAAGGTTTTTCAATCAAATTTCTAGAATACGCAGAGTAATAACACTGTTTCTGGGAAAAAAAAAAAAAAAAAGAAAAAGAAAAATCTAACCACTGACTGATGTAGATGGAAAGATACAATAATTATTATTTTTACCTAGGAAAGCAAATCCCCAAAGTTTGGTTTTGGTTGCATGCTGTTTCTGGGCATTAGTTTTGGCTTACTCCATGGAAGAGTGTTAAACTCCAGAAATCTTTCAGGTGAAAGATTTCAATCAAAATCTATCAGGAAGGGATCTATGTTCAGTTTTCAGTCTTCCCTCAGCCTCCAGGCTTTTTCTGATCTATTCATGTTGCTTCCACCCGCTCTGATAATCTTCAGCCATTTTTTCCCATTTCTGATAATTAGAGGCCCCTCTTTTGGTGTTCGATAGCAAGGGAGCACAGCACTGAGCATCACCTGTGATGTCCTTCCAGCACCAGCCTCATCTTGGAGGCGTGGACTATGCTCTCTGTGGTTCATCAACCCCAGCCACTTTCAGATGGGGATAATAAATGCCAGAATCAAAAGGCTGTTACGAGAATTATGTGAAGTCCTTTAGAAAAAACATTACGTTTTTCAAATGCAGTTCATTACTAGCAGCATACCAGGGGGTCATTGTCCTAGTTTTCCTAGTTTCCAACTTGGAAGTGCATCTCCACTTGGGCACAATGACCTCTGACACTTCATAACTACAAAAAAACCAACATGGAAGAACTGCAGATCTTTGATACAAATGTGTATGGTGTGCCAAGCACAGTAATGACGAGGTGAAAATCCTCACTTGCAGAGAGCTCCCCTTTAAGGACTGAAATGGAAACTGTGCGTGTTTGTATAGGTCCCTGTTAGTACCAGCCTATTACAGCACTGCTGTCAGTGTGGGTAGTGAAACCTGCTGGCTTGGTTTCCACCATTGCTGGCTTCCTTATCACTGCTGGCAAACGTGATGGAGGAGTATTTTGTCTTAAACGTGAAGGTGGGCCCTTCTGTTTTTACGTTCCCAATATCAGTGCCTGGGCAGGACATGATTCACAGAAGCAGCACCGCTCCAAAAATCTGGTGTGTGAAACAGCTCAGCTAGGCAACAAGCAATCAGAAGTCCCAAAGATTGACCTTAGACGAAGGTCAAGTTGGGCATTTGCATGAGAGAGATCCTCAAGGCTCACAGCAGCTGGAGGGCACCGGTCCAGTGGCAGGACCACTTCCCAGGCAGCAGGACACCAAGACCAAACAAGCTCCCCTTGAGCTCTCTGGCTGTTCACCCTGCTCCGCCCATCTTTGCACCTCTGCCAGAAAAATCAGCTGTATACGTTATTCCTCTACCACAGCAAAGCCAAGCCTTATCCAAATCACTGGGAGACCTTGAGCCAGCCCTGATCATGGGTATCTCTAATGAGAACTAACAGTTATTTTACCTGCTTTAGCCCCCTCTTCATAAAAAACTACTAAAATCTAAATTTTGGACCTCAGCCAACTGGGGGTCCTCCAAATGCATAATAAAAATTAGTCTTTCACATACATGTTTTTTGCCATCCTCCAAAGCACTACATTTTCTCCTGCGGGAATCCAGACTTTCATACTCCATCTTTATATTAGCTCTTAAAGTCTTTTGGTGCCAGAAATGTTCCCAATTCAATAACACAATTACACTGAAATACACAGGAATAAAGGAAAGCAACTACGTTTCTGTGAAGTGGAATCAATTTGCAGCAGATTTATGTATTTCCACTACATGCAGTGCTTACCTTGTATCCCGACCCAAAGTCACAGAAGGTCATGATGGGAAGTCCTGTTCATTTCCATCAGTCGGTTTTCTGAGGTCCAGGGGAGGAATGCTACTCACAATGCATCTTGGAGGACTTTGTCACATGCATTTCTAAATTAAACAGTCTTCAGCTATTGAACAAGAACTCTGACAGACAGAAGAAAAGCACTGAGGGGAATTTTAGGCTTCACTTGCTCAGCCAATTAATATAATATAATGCTGGCTCCCCATTGCCTCCCATCCTGCATAGTTATGAAGGCTAAATCTACTGAGAGATTTTTTTCTTCATTCAAAATGCAAATCCTCAGAGCCCCCTTTTCAGCTGTTGTCTAACTTTGGAGCTGGCTGAATCCCCGTGACACCTAAGATCCCATCAGTAAAGCTCTCTGGTTGCTTAAATTTCTGCCTCTGGGCCTGCCCAAATATACTCAAGTCCTGACAGCACTGAATAACTCAATATTTCAGTCCTACAGGGATTCACAGATAAGGCGTTCCTCTTCTAGCTAATGTATCTGCTAATGGGGATGCCATAGGAATTTTGACAACCCGGAGCAAGCACAGACCATAGCTGCAGGAAGGGGACGGTGGGGTGGTATAAACTGCCACTGCTATAATAAGGAAGAGGGGGGAAGAAAGAGGGGCAAAGTATTTCCAAAGAGCTGGCTGTGGTGTGTTTCTCTCACTCCTGGATGTACCAGCAAAACTCTAGTCTAAACCTTGCAGAAGGAGGATTTCACTTACCCAATGAATATTATGGGTAACAGCTGGGCCAGCCACCTAGGTAACTGATGCCTTGGATGAGCAGCATGAATGAAGGGAGGTGCCCCCATCATTAAAAATTAAACATGTGGCTCCTGCTCCTCTCTTGGCATTTGCTGCTGACTGTCTCAGAGCTCTGACTCTGCATGGCAGCTCTTGTAGCTCTGATTACACACCTAAATACCCACTTAGCCAGGCTGTTCAGTTCACTGGGCATCAGGGCACCTAAGAACTAAGCACTGAAACACTAAAATCAAGTTCTCCGCACGACTTGGCCTCTACTTTGCAAATGAGCTTTGCCTGGGAATCCCATTTTTCTCCTCAGATGATAAAAAGCTTGCAAAGCAGCAAATTAGCCCTCCGGATTTAATTATGCATATGCATTAGTAATGGCAGTAATTGCACTATCTCAGTCACATTGCACAGTGTATTTACTTGAAACCAAGCTGAAGAGATACCACTGGCAGCTACAGGAAGACAGACCAGATAAGAGGACACCAGATGCGCAGTGATGTTACAAGATTGTCATCTCACCTGCTCTGGTAATTAACAGCCACAACTCTCACCATGCAGATCACTATTCTCTCCGTCACTCCCTTCTGATGAAGGGTTACTATCAGATTGTCATCCCTCAGGTGCCCACCAAAGCTGCTCTATCACTCCCCCTCCTCAACTGGACAGGGGAGAGAAAATATAACAAAAGGCTCGTGGGTCGAGATAAGGACAGGGAGAGATCACTCAGCAGTTACCATGACGGGCAGAACAGACTCAACTTGGGGAAATTAACTTATTAACAATCAAATCAGAGTAGGGTAATGAGAAATAAAACCAAGTCTTAAAACACCTTCCTCCCACCGCTCCCTTCTTCCCGGACTTAACTTCACTCCCGATTTTTCTCGACCTTCTCCCCCCGAGCGGCACAGGGGGACGGGGAATGGGGGTTGCAGTCAGTTCATCACACATTGTTTCTGCCGCTTCTTCCTCCTCAGGGGAAGGACTCCTCACACTCTTCCCCTGCTCTAGCATGGGGTCCCTCCCACGGGAGGCAGTCCTCCACGAGCTTCTCCAACGTGGGTCCTTCCTACGGTCTACAGTTCTTCATGAACTGCTCCAGCGTGGGTCCTTTCCATGGGGTGCAGTCCTTCAAGAACAGACTGCTCCAGCATGGGTCCCCCGCAGGGTCACAAGTCCTGCCAGCAAACCTGCTCCAGTGTGGGCTCCTCTCTCCATGGGTCTGCAAGGTCCTGCCAGGAGCCTGCTCCAGTGCGGGCTTCCTACGGGGTCACAGCCTCCTTCAGGCATCCACCTGCTCCGGCGTGAGGTCCTCCACGGGCTCCAGGTGGATATCTGCTCCACCACGGACCTCCATGGGCTGCAGGGGGACAGCCTGCCTCACCGTGGTCTTCACCATGGACTGCAGGGGAATCTCCGCTCCGGTGCCTGGAGCACCTCCTCTACCTCCTTCTTCACTGACCTTGGTGTCTGCAGGGTTGTTCCTCTCTCATATTCTCACTCCTCTCTCTGGCTGCAATTGCTGTTGTGCAGTTTTTTCCCCCTTCTTAGATATGTTATCACAGAGGCACTACCACCGTTGCTGATTGGTTTGGCCTTGGCTAGCGGCAGGTCTGTCTTGGACCTGACCGGCATTGGCTCTATTGGATATGGGGGAGGCTTCTAGGAGCTTCTCACAGAAGCCACTGCTGCAGCCTCCCCGCTACCAAAACCTTGCCATGCAAACCCATCACACCTCTGCAAGACATCCTCTTGTATGAAAGCTAAAGAGCTGCAGGAGGAAGTTTATCTCCTTACTGTATGTTCACTAAGAGCCTCAAATTACCTGACTGCTTCTCTGGAGCTGCCTATAGAATAAGGGCATGCACTGGGTATTCATGGTCTTGAGCTGAAATAACCTGGGGCTTATGTCTGTGCTGCTAGCCCTGCGCTGCTGTGCAAAAAAAAAAACCCCAAAATATGCAGGGAAAAATTCCTCCTCATCCACCAAGACGACCCAGGACACAACCCTCATCCTGCACTAAGCCCAGCAACATATTAGTCAGAGCAATACGGGGCCCCAGCTGTCTGTTCACTCAACAAATTATTTAACTGAACGTGCGAGGCAAACCAGAAGTGTTCCCCATGGGCACTGTGTAGTGTTACGAAGTACTGGAGACGGTTTGTGTGTGTGACTAGCACTAGCTTAGAAAGGGAAGCTCAGTTTAGTCCAAATTTGTGGAGAAACATCTTTTTTTCCTTCCTGGTGCAAACACTTGCTAAGGCAGAGCACTCTCTGTCAAATGCAGTTTTGCCCGTTTTGCTATTAAACCCTTCCAGTCCTCCGTGGTCTCTCCCAGAACAGTCAGCACTGCTGCCCTGTTTCAAAATAGTCACTTACCTCCCACGTCTTTCTCCTTTCTGAAGGCCTGCAGGTGTTTTCATCTTCTTTGACACCACGCCAGGTTTTAATTCCTTGATCCCAGCAGTAGCCTTGGAGGTCTCCAAATGCACTCAGTGTCCTCCAAGCTCATCCTCCTCCTGTCTGTGATTTTATAATTAGTAACTCAGAAAATAGCAAATAATGGAAATTTGGCACAGTTATCCTGTCATTTGCCTTCATCAGATACAGTCAAGTTTAAAGATCCATAACAAATTACTGAAGAAACATGTTTTCAGATGACACAAAAATATCACATTCAGAGAGGGATGTGTAATGGCACTTGGGAATGAAAAAAATAGACCCTACACTCCTGAAATGACAATGCTACTGTCAACTTGAGGTTTTATTTAAAATGATAAGTGAAATAGCAAAATTTTAGGAGTTGAATTTTGTGCAGTATTGACAACGTGGAAGAGAAATTCTCGGGCAGGTCACAACCCTTTGTGCCAACATTACCAAAGTTAGCCGTTTACTGGCAAAAGGGAAGCATGGTTTTGGAGTGCATACATATAAGCATGTATGGTGATCTGGAAGAAACACCAGCCCTCTTGGTAAAAATGGTGTGTCTGTCACAAAGCATGGGTAGGTCTCACAAGGTGAGGTGCTGATGGTAAGGGCTGCCTGATCTATGGAGCTAAAAGCGTGTGGGGGAAATCTTACCAATTCTAAGGATAGCAAGCAGATCACATGCTTCAGCTGCAGGGTGTGTTGTGTACGGGTGACAGGGTAATAAAATGACTTGACAGAAGCTGTTTAATGCAAAAAGGTTTTACTATCTGATTCTCCATAATCTTTCATGTTATGCTGACATTTGTCTTGGCAAAGAGAGTTCAAAATGAGTGCATAACATGACCTCCGTCTCCAGTGAGTGGAAAACTCTGAGTAGGTATGTATGGGCTCAAAACATATTTTCCATAAGTGTAAGCAAATATAAAGATTCCATGACAAAGAAGAGTCAACGCATTTTGTATGGAGTTCAAGTGAGTGACACCAACCCAAGAACAAAAAAGATTGAAGTGCCACTCTGCATACGCACATGCTAACTGGGAAAAACATGTAACGTTTATACTCAACAAACCTTCTAGAGCTGTGTATTTCAAGTAAAATGGTATGCTGCTGGATCAAACATGCTCCTGTCACTTTTTCCTTCTATATCTGTCCTGTAAAGCCAGGACAGCCATAAGATGATTTATCTGCATCACCAACTTGAACACCTTTGGCCAAGACACTAGAACTAACAGAGGGGATTTTTGAAGAGTACAAAATCTGTTCTCCATTTACCTAAAACACATCCCTTCAGTCATAAGTGTGGAATGAGGTAACACCATTCAGCAAACTGACTGATCATGCAGAGTCTGGCATTTCTCTTTGGGCATTAAAGCAGAGACAAAAAAAAATGTATATGCAACCCAAGATCTAAATAATGGAAGGGATTTTCAGCACAGTTAATTAAAGCATTGAGGTCATTATCTGCCAGTGTCCACCCATCACAACAGGAAATACTGTCCTTCTTTCAAAGGTCCCAAATTATACAGAACAAAAATGCATTTTTTCCTCCTCCTTCCCTCTCGCCTCTTCTATCGTTTGCTGCAAAGATTTGTTTTTCTTCTGAGAAAAACAACATCTATTTCACCATCCACTTTTAACTATTAATTGGTGAATGTAGTGTTCTTTAGTATTCTTTAGCATTCCATTCCCCATCATTTTACCAGAGCACATTAATCCTCATTGGTGAAGACTAGGAAAATGTTGTGGGGTTTGTTTTTTTTTTTAACCCTTGCTCAAATCAGTGTGATATAAACAGCATCCGTAGCCAGTGAAGCCTGTGGTTCTTCATCAACACAACGAGCAAACACAGCCAGGACTTACTGGCCTGCGGGAAGCTCCAGCTGAAACAGTGCTGCTGCTCTCGGTGGCCCTTGAAGAGGGCAAATATGCATGTATGCTTATGTATACATGTGTATATGTGTATACACACACACATGTACGCATGTACGCACACACAGAGTAAAAGAAGAGGAGGGAGACAGGTGAATTTGTAACATGATGGCTCTCCCCTCAGAGAATTATCTGAATAGCAAAACCACCATGGGATAGCTCTGTAAAGCTGAAGGCAGTGCTGGCTGGCAGGACGAAGCTGGTGGGGTCCATTCTGAAGCAAGTTCACTGCAGACATAAGAAGCCACTATCTGAGAGCAAGGCAACATGTAGGATGAAATAGCAGGGCAGAGATGGACAGAGCAGGCACATGCTGCCCTCAAACTAGTTCCCTGCATCCCCCTGCTGAACTCATTCCTGACGTTTAAGAGCTGCCACTGCTATTGCCAGTGCTGGAAAGAGGGCAGAACGTGCTCTCAGGGAGCTGGGAGGAGATAACTGTCCTTTGGGACTGCAGGGCTAAGCAACATAGGGAGGGAAAAAAGGTCCAGCCATCCTTTTCCAGTTCAGGGAACACCTGTGAGCTCTCTGAAGAGGTGACCTAAAGATAATTTATTCTGCATTACACTTTTAGTAAGCATTAGTGCCCTAATTAAAATGATTCAAAATCCTTTTTTAGTTTTGTTTCTGTGTTATCCCAGCTGGTGGTGGCAAGTGGGATGAATGAGGGATTTTAATGCCCCTTTATATGTCTGACAAGAGACAGCTTATCTGCTCTAGCCTATTCCAAGGGTCCTGTCCAGCTTTCAGTTCTGCTGCCACTGCTGCCACATAAAATGCCCTCGGCTTTTAGGGCCAGATTTCCTTTGCGGTGTGGAAAAGATGAGAAAGAACAAAGGGAACTTTTTCCCTCTCAGCCATGTGCTGGCAGGCAGCTCCAGCCCGCCGGCACTGAGTGCTGCAGAGTCAGCCCTGGTGCCGGCATCACTCCCTGAGGCGCTGCCAAAAAGGGCTGTCCTGCAGCGAAAGGGTGGCCCCATGGTGATGCTGCGCACCAGCTAGACCTGCCACCCTCATTCTCTGCCCCAGGGCCAAGTCATTTTGTTTGCATGAGACAGTGCAACAGTTGTAGCCAAATACGGCAGGTAGGTAGCAAATACTAAATCACCCTAATTAAACAATATCAGACCTTGGAAATTACATGCCTGATGCTAAGATGACATCTCAGGATGGAGCATTTCAGGTTTTCCCTTAGGTGAAACCAAAATTCAAGACCTAGATCTTGACCCCCAAGGGAGCCCAGACCTCCTTGCATAGAAAGCTTACATCATTACTACAGTGACAAAACCCAATGGCATCATAGGTTTATATTAGCTAGTTCAAAGCTCCATATTTTGCCTCAGATTGCTGAATTGGTCTTTCAGCACTTTACTGAACTATTGAGTAGCTGATTTATAGTTTGACTTCAAGACCAGTACAAATTTCAAAGGAGTTTCAAAAAAGTTTCAGGCAGGTCAAGCCCATATGACTATATGTCTTGGAAATGGCTGCTCACAATTCTCAGAACAAGTCCCTGGGGCTTTCTACAGCTTTTATACAAACAGTGGGCAAATACTGCAATTATTTGATGCAAAATCTCTGGTATTCACCCTCCAACACCCCTTCAACACATACCCTTGAAATAAAGTTTTCAGAATGGATCCAGAAAGATTATAAAAGATAGCAAATATACTAAGCTGAAGTACTAACTGAAGTCCAAAGCCTAAGAATATTTAAGATCACAACAAAATCAGTAACACTCATATAAAATAAACTAGATGAAAAAGCAAAGAAATAATTACACAAAAGAGACGAGAGTAAAACAGAAAGGTTGGGAACAGGAATGCTAGTGTGAAGTTTAAGATCTCTGCAGAGCTCAGTTTGCATTGTGTCCCAGGGTCTATGTTCAGATGGAGCCACGTGCACATCTTGCTCTATCTACAAGGAGCAGCAAAAGCTCTGCTGACACTCTGCAGTCAGCAGCTATATCTATTTTGGGGCTCACTGCAAACAGACTTTGTGAAGGAGCAACGAGGAAGGGAGCAAGAATAAAGGCTATCACCTCCAAAATCTACATACATTCAAGTGGGAGTTACTGCAGTAAAAACAGGAGCAATACAAATCCCAACAGAAGTCCTGTCAGTTCTTCTTACAAGTGTCCCTTAACCTGATTCTCTGCTCCACCTCCTCCTTACCCAGGCAATATTTAGCAATAATCTGGTAGTTGTGGATCACAGAAGATCCTCACAGAGAATTTTGCACGCAGGAGAAACACTCGCGGATAGTGCATAGGTTCATAGGGGATCATCCCTTGTTCCTACAGGGAGCTCCACTGAAGCAACGAAGTCAATGGGACGACACTGTGGATGACCTAGCTTACATTTAAGAAATCATGAGTGACCGTCATTGCCAACATTGCTCAGGAAAATTCAGTGTAAACAGGGTACTTCCTAGTAATAAAAAGGTGTGTTGCACCCCTGAGCTGTGGTGAATGGCATCTCTGACTGCCTTCTGGTATCTTTGTTAAGAAGTTACGCCGAGTGACCATATTCAGGAAGGAGCTTTAAGATTTCGGTGACTCAAATAAGCAGCAGCAAGATGAACTGTGGAATGGATAATAACTTATACTGTAGATCATAATCATCTTCTGTCTATTATAGCCATAGTAGAGTGTTTGTTACCAACAGAACATGAAAAAAATTGATATCTAATTGAGTCACAGGGCAATGACTTCTTTTGTTACAGTGGTCAGTTTGAATTATAATGAGCGTAGAGCATAAATTATGATAGACAGTCTATGCTATTGGCTTTGTATTTTTAGGAAGCACCATTTCCACCAACTTTCTTGGCCATACAGGAAAATCGCTCAGGTCACTCATTAAATAATAATAAAAATAAGAGGATGTCTTCCACTTCTCTGATAAGTATAGAGAAGGCCAGTAAATTACGAGTGCATATCAGAGTTCAAATGCCTGTATAAAGGAATTTCATACTAACTCTGAGAAAAGGATAAAAACAAGCTATGTTCTAAACATTTCTGAGGGCTCCTAAGTGATGGCACATCAGTCAGGAGTGAGCCGGTGCCACGCACCCAGGAGTCCCTGTGATGGAGCTGTGGCAGCTGCTGGTCCTGCAGAACCAGGCATGCGCGTGGGGACATCTCTGTGTGACAGTGCCCAGCTCTTCTGGCTGCGTTAGGGAGAGCCAGCAGGATGTGTCTGAGTTGGTTTAATTCAGAGCAAATAATCTCACTCCCAGAACGGGGATGTGGTTGCAAGGGTACAGTGTCTGTGCCTTAAGCCATCCTTCTCCATTCCTGGGGGGGCACATGCAAATGTGAAATGATTCCCTGGTTTAGCCAGCAGTAAGTAAAATGCTCTAAAATCTGCTCACCATGGCTCAGCCCTACCAGGAACCTGCATTAGCCGCTGGCTCTGGCAAATGCTGTAGTTCCCCCATCTTGGGGGGGGAGGGGAGGGGAGAACTCTGCCAGGGTTTTTTGGAAGTCTTTGTGGTTTCTACAGTTATTGGATCGTGTCATGAATAGGCCTGCATTTATTGTCAAACTTGTGATGCTTTCAGCCCTCTCCGTGAACACAAGGCTTTTTGTTGCCTTTCCAAAAAGTAGAGCTGCTAAGCAAGGAAATCACTGGGAAGGCTTCCATAAGTGCTTCTAGTCCTGGGGAAATCATAGCCATCAGTCTAATAAAGAAATTTCACAGAAACTTTCTAGTAACTTTATTGCACTAACTGCACACTACCAGGATTACTCGCAGTAATTCCACTGTGCTATAAGCCATTTCACCAGAATACCCTGGATTTTCTGCCGCCTGTCATTAGCTGATACGAGGCTCAGCCATTCTATCCTTATCCCACTTGCCACACTGCTCCTGAAGTGTGGAGCGGACACAGCAGAGAGGGGGAGGACATTAATAATGCAAAAGTCCTAGAGAAAGCAGATTGGGAGCTACATTTAGTAATTTCTCTGCTACAGTAATACATATAAATATAAATCTGACTTACTGTCAGTGGGCAAATGCTGTATGCCAAGTCTGCCGGCAACACATCAAACCCCCTAAATAGGAGGGACCGGTGAAGAGGTTCTGGAGCCACATGTGGGCAGAACAGACAAGCTGCAAAATGTCACCAGCTTCCCCTGGCATCCGCCTTCGAAGGGGATGCTGCCAGTCCTGCAGCTCAAGATCAGCACAGGGGGAAGATAGGCTGATGCAGCACCACCACGCCTACCCCACAGCACACAAGATAATAAGAAGAGGTTGAAGCAGTATGGAAATCCTACACATATAAAATGTTAATGAAATACAGTTTGCTTTTGCACAAAAGAAAAAAAACTGAGACCTTGGAGAATTACGTTAATTCCCTTAAGATTCACTTAATGCGTATGTTACAGCAGAGGCACTTACTATTAAGTACAAGCCATTTACTATGTTTTTTTACATTTCTGTAATTTCCTCTTTTTAATGGCTTTGCTTTGTTGGAAACTTTCCTATTAATGTTGATTGTTATAAGTCGTCCTTCTCGTGTTGAAAAAAGATAGTCAAATATGGAAGGCAAGAGGATTACAATGCCCCTAAGTTAAACACATGCTTAAAGCGCTTTGGTGAATGGCTAAAGTGTTAACCAATTTATTGGGACTGAGCCTTAAGCACAGGAATACTTACCATTCATCCTTAGGGGGAGCTCAGCCACAAATTTCTGTGATAGTGTCTGCAATGTAGTTCAAACTTCTCAAAAGCAAGAGGTGCCAAAGTTGAGATTATAAAACTGATTCATGCTTAGGCCCTCAGGAAACCAACAAGTCCTTAAGAAACCAACAATATCAGCATCAAAAGGCTTCAGTTAACAGTGATGATCAAAAGAAAGCTTTACCCTGGCTTTTGTTTTTCCCTTGGCATGGAGTAATCCGGTAAGAATTCTTTTCTAAAACTGGCAGGTGGATGCATGCAGAGTCAGTTTCATCTGATGGATGCTGTAATTTTATTGCCCCCTGTAGAACCATAGAATGGTTTGGGTTGGAAGGGACCTTTAAAGGTCATCTAGTCCAACCCCCCTGCCATGAGCAGGGACATCTTCAACCAGATCAGGTTGCTCAGAGCCCCGTCCAGCCTGACCTTGAATGTTTCCAGGGATGGGGCATCTACCACCTCTCTAGGCAACCTGTTGCAGTGTTTCGCCACGCTCATTGTAAAAAATTTCTTCCTTATATCTAGTCTGAATCCACCCTCTTTTAGTTTAAAACCATTACGCCTTGTCCTATTGCAACAGGCCCTACTAAAAAGTCTGTCCCCATCTGTCTTATAAGCCCCCTTTAAGTACTGAAAGGCTGCAATAAGGTCTCCCCAAAGCCTTCTCTTCTCCAGGCTGAACAGTCCCAACTCTCTCAGCCTTTCCTCCTAGGAGAGGTGTCCCATCCCTCTCATCATTTTTGTGGTCCTCCTCTGGACCCGCTCCAACAGGTCCATGTGTTTCCTGTGCTGAGGGCTCCAGAGCTGGACACAGTACTCCACGTGGGGTCTCAGGAGATCGGAGTAGAGGGGGAGAATCACCTCCCTCGACCTGCTGGCCACACTTCTTTTGATGCAGCCCAGGATACAGTTGGACTTCTGGGTTGCGAGCACACGTTGTCCAGCTTTTCATCCACCAGTACCCCCAAGTCCTTCTCCGCAGGGCTGCTCTCAATCCCTTCATCCCCCAGCCTGTATTGATACCAGGGGTTGCCCCAACCCAGGTGCAGGACCTGTTGAACCTCATGAGGTTCACACGGGCCCACTTCTCAAGCTTGTCCAGGTCCCTCTGGATGGCATCCTGTCCCTCAGGCATGTGAACTGCACCACTCAGCTTGGTGTCATCTGCAAACCTGCTGAGGGTGCACTCGATCCCACTGTCTGTCTCACTGATGAAGATATTAAACCATACTGGTCCCAATACAGACCCCTGAGGGACACCACTCGTCACCGATCTCCATCTGGACATTGAGCTGTTGACCACTACTTTCTGGATGCGACCTTATCCAACTCCTTATCCACCAAACAGTCTACCCATCAAATCCATATCTCTCCATTTTAGAGAGAAGGATGTTGTGGGGGACTGTGTCAAAGGCTATACGGAATTCCAGACAGACGACATCCGTAGTTCTTTCCTTGTCCACTGATGTAGTCGCTCCATCATAGAAGGACATTAGGTTGGTCAGACAGGACTTGCCTTTGGTGACACCAGGCTGGCTGTCTCGAATCACCTCCCTGTCCTCCGTGTGCCTTAGCATAGCTTCTAGGAGAATCTGTTCCATGATCTTCCCAGGCACAGAGGTGAGGCTGATAGGTCGGTAGTTCCCAGGGTCCTCCTTTCTACCCTTTTTAAAAATGGGTGCAACGTTTCCCTTTTTCCAATCACCAGGGACTTCACCTGACTGCCATGACTTTTCAAATATCATGGAGAGTGGCTTGGCAACTACATCAGCCAATTCCCTCAGGACTCTGGGATGCATCTCATCAGGTCCCATAGCCTTATGTATGTTCAGGTTCCTCAGGTGGTCACGAATCTGGCCTTCTCATACAGTGAGAGGGACTTTGTTCCCCCAGTCCCCGTCTTGCGGTCCATCCACTTGAGAGGCGTGGGAAGAATGTTTGCCAGTGAAGACTGAGGCAAGAATATTGTTGAGTACCTCAGCCTTCTCCTCATCTTTTGTTACCAGTTTGCCAGTCTTGCTCATCAAGGGGGGTATGCTTTCTTTGACCTTCCTTTTCTGGCTGTCATACCTGTAGAAGCCCTTCTTATTATTCCTTTCATCCCTTGCCAAGTTCAGCTCCAGCTGTACCTTGGTCTTCCTGACCTGTAAAGGCATATGGTACAGTAGTTACCCCAGTGATGCTGCCAAAGTGGAAGAGGGTCATGCAGAAATCAGGAACTGACAGCTGAGGTCATCTCATGGTTTTACTACTCCCCCAGCGTGCTAGCACTACGTGCCGCCCTGCTGCACATGCCACTTCCATCTCCAGATATGGGGAAAGATGGATGAAATCAGGAAGGAGTGTGCTGGAAGAGCCATCAAAGATTGGCAGCAGTGCCCACCACGGCCGACCTGGGGCCTGCCCACGGGGCAGCCGGACTGAGAACTGCAACTCAAAGAGACTCCAATATTTGTTAAACCTTCAGACCTTTTTCCATTTGTTGTTAAAGCAGGGCAGTACAGCACAGGCTAATGGACTGGACTGCTCTTGTAACAGGATGGTTTTGCTATACCACACTATTAATGCTGAATTTATTTGTAAACTCTGTGTTGGTCTCTGGTATATAGCAACTGTTTTGTACATACATAGGCATGCAACTCGCTAAAAATAGGTACAGAATTAAGTCAATACTATCACAGTGTAGTCAAAACCGTTATTTGGCAGCATGTGGCACAGCTCCCCTGCCAATTTCAGCAGCTGGGGCAAGGAGGTGGCATGGACTCTGCACTGCTGACCTCCACACATGGTTACAAGTCCCCTTCCAACCTGCCTAATGATGAGAACTTAATCTGGAATATGCACAGAAGGAAAAAACACTAAATGTGATTATGCCATTTCAATGAGCCTAATTAGCTAATAAAGGTCAGTCTCATTAGAAGCTCTTCAGGGAAGGATCCACTGAAAGAAATTAAAGAGCAAAAGAATTTTAACAAGCTGTCCTCCCTCACCTGCACCAGACATTTCAAGGAGGACTCGATGAGAAACCAAATTTCTTGAACAAGTGATGAAGGAAGGTGTCAATATACAGGTGTTCTGTGACAATAAACATGCATTTCTTAACTGTCAGAAGATCATTCAACGTCATGTGGAGGGGCTCTGCTTACTCTCTGCACAGGAGATATTGGCTGCCCTGGGTCCATAAAGCAAGCTTGCCTCTGAACTACATCTCCTATTTGCCTCTCTACTCCACAGCACCCAGAATCCCATCTCCCTCACTGTCCTGGGCAGTCAAGCTCCTACACAGCACCCTGATATGCCATTTCCTTTGGTTTCAGCACATTCTGCCTCCTTCAGTTACAGGTTACTAAAAGTTGTTGTCTACTTATGGGTCTGCCATCCTACTGCTGGAGTAACTCCATTCACATACTCACTCACTCCAGTAAAGACCACTCATGAGTTATGTCTACCTCCTGCTTCCCTCCTCAGGAAAATCTACCTCCAGAAGTCATAATGTGTTGCAGTACAAAAATGTGCAACTAAGTTACACCAGATATTTTTTCAAAGCATAGAACGGATCTTTGCCATGGTTTCCACTTTGATCACCCCAGCTAAAGAAATGCTTTTAGCTTTTTCCCTGTTCTGAAATGGCTTATATCAAAGCTGTAGGTGGGTTGGATTTCCTCCCATGTTACTAAAACTTTCTACAGCATAAAAGAGATAGGGAACAGGCCAGGCCATTTTGGAAGCTGGAAGTTTAACTGAGAAAGGGACTGACAGCTCTCTGGCTTGCACTGCGCACTTAAAAAAAAAAAATGCAATGGTGAAGGAAGAGAAAATGATTCTCTGTTTTTCTTGCATCGCTAGGCCGGAAGAATCCAGCAGCAGCACTCCTGATGCTAAAGTATGTTCTAGTTCCAGATGTTCTCTCATCTTCTGTGGTCCTTCTGCCACAGCAGATCTCAGAAATATGGGGGTTTGGGGGAATAATGGGAAGATAACTGTTGCTTTGGACCCAGAACGTGCACTGGTGTTAATGAAGACTCATAACACCTCAGAGACTTTGATAGTTATACCTTTTTAAGGAGCTGTGAAGATATTTTTTAGCTGAGCCACGTTGATGGGCTCCTGTAGGCAGAGCTTTACCACATCTTCTTGTCTGAGACCAGAGAAATTTGACCTAGTCCTCAAAGAGACAACCATCTCATTGGGGCTGGGCTGATGCAGAGACTGATTTTCCATGTTGACAGTCACAGGAACGGACTCACCGTATCAGCCTGTCCGTCTCTCAGACATCTACTGCAGGTCCCTACAGGAGGTACAGGCATCTCTCAGCAAAGCAGAGTAGTAAATGTATGGGAAGGATGTGAGTTCAGGGGACCCTCACTTCCATTGGGGAACCAGAGTAAAATAGGATAGGCTGTTGTACCTCCCGTGGCCTGCCCGGCTTCAATGGAAAGGTCTGGAAGAAGAGATGACTGGTCCAAGAGATCTATACATAATAGACGCATAGCTGCTACCCAGACAAAGAAAGGGATAACGGGAGTGCCTTTTCTTTAACAACGATGTAGATGGACTTCCTTACCACTGATCCTGCAGTGCTCAGCAGGTCCTAGGGATCCTGACTTGCGCTTTTGTGTTTCTCTGCTGGACACCTTCCCTGTGGGATGGAGCTGGTGGTGGCTGCAGCATCATTTGCTCCCACTGGGCTCTTCTCTAGATGCTTCGTGCAGCTCCAGGGGAAAAGAAAGAAAATAAATTGTAAAAACCTCCTGAGCATCATTTAAATGCTGCTGTCTGTGACAGAATGCATGTGGGGGTGTCTTCCTTCCCCTACTGTGGAAAGAAGAAATATGTTTTGAATTTGTTCATTCTTTTGTAGTAACCACAACAAAGATGAAGAAAACATATTCAAGTTGATTTTTCTTAGGTAGCCAACATTTTAAAAAATTCCCTGCAATCTTTTGCCTGAAGTGGAGAATAAGTGGAGGAATCAGGGGGTTGTCAAGCAAATAAATGAAGCAAACCCTCTATATTCAGATTTTTAAACTATTTCATGTCAAAACACTTTGATTTTCTTTGCTTTATTTACTTTTTACTTTGTTACTAAAATAAAAATTTAAACTGCCCCTAAATATTCACCTTAATAGCCAAATTTTACAGAAAATGATTTGGATTAAACTGTCTTGACTAGCTCTTTTCACAGCCATGGAGCCCTAACTGACTGATGCTCTGCCTTAGTGCTACAGCACTAAGTTACTGCTGTCACGAGGCTTGCAAAGGTAACATTTGGGAAGACTTGGGCTTTTATATTTGTTTGTTTGTTTTTAAAGCCAGAGCTTAAGGGGCTTTGAGGCCCTGAAGTGGCACCGTCACTCCCGATTAAGCGATAGCTGTTCATGCAGACTGGTTTTCCCACCTTGTTTGTATACAGAGACATTTGCTAGCCTTTTTTCTGGTAAAATTCAGCTTTGTCCCTAGCTGGCCAGAAGCAGCTCTTCATTCAGTGTTGCCTTGCCCCTTCCCTGTCTCTGCTTCCTTTGTGATTTTTGGACCTCAACCTTTCTGGACGGGGAAGTGCAGCCAGCAGGCAATAAGCAGGGAGCTGCTCCACCCAGTGGGTGCAAGCAGCAGGCACCACACAAGCTTCCTTAGCAGAAAAGTGTAGAAAATGCAGAGTGGAGGAGTCTGAGTGAAGGATGCATACCCCTGTCCCTCAGGGAGAGATCACATCCCATCACGTCCCATCTTCCAGCTGCTCCAACTCCAAGTGGCGTGATGCAGTTGGGAAATCAGGTCTGAACCCACAGAAGAGCTGTACCCAGTACAGTTTGTTACTCGTAATGCTAAAGCTGGATGCTGGTTTGTTGCCTTGGCCGTGTCTACAAAGGCTGGCCAGTTGCACAGACTCTGCCCTGGCCAGCCAGGGAAAGCCAGGGTCCCCGGGCTGACACCAGTGGGTCAAGAGCCCCAGTCGGCCAGCCCAGCTGGGAGCACACAGGGCACATAGCCCTGGCAAGGGAATGATGGGGCCACCACAGACAAGGGCAGGCAGGGCTCGTTACACCAAAAGTAGCACAGTGCAAATGTATTCCCACGAAACCTGGATGTGAATAAAAGCAGTCCTTACTTTAAGTAGTCCAGTATATCAAAGCTTGTGTGTTGAACACACATCCCCACAAAGCATAACTACAATATCTTGATAGGTGGGGGCCAGGGAAAACCGCCTCTGCCCATGCCCTGGCCTTTCCCTCCCGTGCACTTAGCACCGGACACAGTCAAGCAGGCTTTTGTGTCAGTCAACACAAGTGGGTCTGCGGACGGATGGTGTGAAGCCTCGGCAGAAGGGCTCCTGCTCTGCTGACTCACCCGGGCAGGCAGTCCAGGTCAGCCCCATTAATGTCAGCTCTGAAATGTTAACAGCCAAGTCCCTTGGGGGGAAGATAATAACTTAAAGGAGAGACAAGACCAGGGCATATCCGGTATAGAGAAATACTTTAAGGTTGAAACTGTAAGTACAGCACTATTTTGGAAGGAGGTAAGCTCAGACAATAAACCACTGAGTGCTAGAAGCTACTGAAAAAAAAGTTGTAGAGCTGGATTTCTGCCTATCCCTTTCTGCAAAGGGATAAACAAAAGGGAGATTAAAAAAGCTTGTTGTGACACAAGCAGCCCTGGATGGAAAGAGAAGACTTCTGTGCTCCTCACATAAACTGTCCTGTTAAGACTCGACCCTCAGATGTACTTTGCAGGAGACTAGAATGACTCCAGGCCACCCCGGGTCAAAATGGCTCTTAGTTCATGATGTAACCCTCATACTTTTAGGCAAGAGTCTGCAACATTACTCTGTTTCCTGTGAGACAGCAGAGTGCTGTTACTGTCATTATTTCATAGCTTCATACTGCAACAGCTGCGAGAGCATCAGGAAAGTTCATCTGAATTGTGCAAGGTGCCACACAGATTTATAATTGATAGTGCCCCCTTTCATTGTCTCCAGCACCTTACAGCGGGGAGGCAGAACAAGCGCTTGCTACAGGTGGTTCAGGTCGGTGCGTAACAAAGCATGTCAGGCACTATCCTCTGCTGACTAGAAATTGAGATCAGAGCTCTTTGACGCCTTCCTCAGGTTTTGGTGCATGGAGGGCCTGGCAACACCAGGCAACTTCTCTGCTCTCACTGTTGCTCCCACTTGTCTCCCCCAGGCTGCTGGAAAGACACTGAACACACCACTGCAGAGGTCTGGGGGAGGGCTGGAGCATGGGATCACTCGGGGTTAGGTTTTCACAGAGGACAAGCTTCTCACCCCAGAGAGGACCTGAGCCAGAGGAGGAGGAGGCTAAGAAGTCAGGGGAACCCATCCCGAGCATGCCATCACTACAGCATTAAAACAAGCTTTTAAGCAGGAGCAGCCTCTTTCACACCAGGTTTTAACAGTGCTTCCAACCCGGGCTAGCTGGCCTGGTGTGGACCACACACTCAAGATAACTGCTGTTTTTGCATAATCAATAATCTACTCATCTTGGCGGATGCACATAAAACACACTTATTTCAGACCTACAGTGTTTGTTAGGCTTTATGAAACTGCTCCGCAGCTACTGCCCAGCTGAACAAAATGGTTGTAGGAAGGTGTAAAGCTTCCCAACTGCGATTACACACACATTTGTTCTATGCTCCACAATACTGCACAGTGCTGGCTACAGACTGACTGCAAAGTACTTGTGGGACTGATGGCCTTTTCGGCCTGGCTTCAAACGCCGAGAGCTCTGTGGAGCAGAGGAATGCAATCTGTCAGAGGTGGCCAAAGAGGCCATTTTCATCTGAAGGATGATCCCAGCAGGAAGATGAGATGATGTGTCTCAAGCTGTCACCTTGAGTGTCAATGTGATCTCTGGACAAGCCTTGCTGACTGCATCACCTTTGGCCTCCTGACAGGCCCTTCGGTTCCCCGTGGTGCAGCTGATGAGCTCCCCGAGAAGAGCAGCTAGGGAACCTGAAATAACCTGCATTGGCTAAGCAGAGAGAAAGACCTTAGTGTTTCATTACCCTGCATCCTCCTTGCTGGGCGACAGCATTTGCAAACATTACGTAGGATAAGGAACTTCATGTCATCATGGCAGTAGTGATGGTGCAAAGTGCTGCAGCTGTCGGGAGGACAGACAGGACTCTGCATGAGTTGCTAGCGTTAAGTTATTATACTGCCTCTTTCCCACCACGGCATTAGCAGGACTTTGGGAAATTGCATTTGCATACTAGACATTGAGTGCAAGAATTAGATTCTCAAAACATGTCTTACAAGCAGAAAGATAATGAGGATGGAAGAAGCAAAGTTCATCAGAGAAAGACACTAGCTTGGCAGGCTACCTGCTGGCATTCACTCCTCTTCATTTTCAAGGTAGGAGTAGAGTCAGTTTTTGGTGGTACCTCCAGCTTTGCTGATCCATATTTCCTTTTAGCAGAAGCGAGACAGGTGCAGGAGAAGGATGAGCTCCCAGCAGCAGGACAATGCAGTTTGGTCTCTGATTCTTGGTGCTTGTTGCCAGGAAGACTAGAGCGTACTACATGCAACCCCATTACCAAATCCTGCCCTGAGGAAATCATTGAGGTAGGCTGCTCTTCAGCCAAATCTGTAAGGACAAATTTTTCACCACTCATCAAACTGCTTGTTCTTTTTCAGCTTGCTCAAC
This sequence comes from Fregata magnificens, assembly GCA_013389945.1. Lineage (NCBI taxonomy): Eukaryota > Metazoa > Chordata > Aves > Suliformes > Fregatidae > Fregata > Fregata magnificens. The sequence goes on along the minus strand of WAAD01010071.1, from coordinate 44,680 downwards.
TGAATACAGCTGAGCGCTTCAGCTCTGAGCCTGCTGTAGGAAAAGGGCTGAAAGAATTTGATAGTGATGGCAACGGACATATACAGGAGGAAGAATGGGCTGGCCTTCAGGACTTTGTTGGGGCACAGGCCTACAGAGGATACACCTCCTCCTGTTGCCCTTTCCTCTTAATTAATATACTTGGTGTGGCTGCAAATTTGTGGTCCCAGGCAGCAGTAGCAGCCCCACACTGCACCCAGCTGCTCCCTGGGTCCAGTGAGCTGCCAGCTGCCCCTAGGAAAGAACCTCCTATGTGTGACAAAAGCTCTGTTTTATAAACCCTGCAAGCAAACCAAGTTTCCAGCTGTTCGTATATGGACAATACATTCCAGGATTGTTTTCATGCTTACATAACTTCACTAGAAGCACCAAAAAACAGTCAGCAATTTTCTTTTAGCTGAGGAACACTTGCAGCAAAAATTTTACAGATGATGCTTATAGGTTAAACTGACCCCACCGCCACCTTATGCCCAGCTGAACAACTGAAAACTTCATCCCAAGAAACACAAAGGCACAGCCAGGGTACGTTCTGCATCTGTTGCTGCTTTAAGATTAGCGACCACATCCATTAGCCCACAACAGTGGATGTAGAAAGCAGGAACTGCACACTTCTTATCACTTGACAGCTGATTCCACCCACTGAGAAGAAGCTCTGCTGTCTACAGCCTTGATTCAGCACAGCGGGAGGAAAATGGCCTATGACAACCACACTACACATCTAAAACACTTTACAACCATAAAAAGGTAGGAGGAGAAACAGGGATTGAGCAGAGCTGCCACTTATGAAAAGTTAAAGGACCATTCTTGAGAAGAGAGTGGGTTTTGCAAGAAAACCAGGATGTGCAATTCTTTTCATCTCCAGCCTGCATCTCTGGAAGACGTGAAGCAAGAGGAGAATAGGGAAATCATGCAATAGGAGCATTACATGCTTGCTTTTACCAGGGAACTTCTGCCAAACTACCAGCATGCTTTCTTCTTTAACATGACAGCTATGTAATATTAATAGCATTTACTAGCTGAGAAACACAGAGTTACCCCTCAGAAACACAGCTGCAAAACCAAAGATAAATCAGCCCTGATTTCTTAAAGAAACAAATTGCAACTTTTATGCTTGAAATAACATGTGGACACATAGATTAAAAAATACAATTGTAAGCAACAGGATCTTTTTCCCAGCAGACAGCATTCAGGCCCGCAAAGGAGAACAGTTTATTACAATAACCTGGGCTTCAATGCAGCCCCCAAGCATGTGGCTGCCCCATCTCTTTCCATGAGGCTAGCGGTAACACTGTTCCTATGCAACATTCTTCATTAGCAGAGAGCACTGTTCCTATATAAGTTTTTTTTATAAGCAGATTTCAAAACACTTCACAAGGAAAGTGGAGCTCCTGTGCCCATTCTCCTCACTGGGAACCTGAGACAGAGCCATAAAATGACTTGCACAAGATTATTCACCCCAAAATGACCACACTGCTGGGAAAAAAAAAAAGCACAAACCTCCAGAACAACTGCCGGTCCTTGTATTGAAGGGGCCAAGCTTTTCACCCAGCTGTGACGTAGCGGGGCTGTGTCCAGCTCTGCAGGTAGAAGAGCACAGAGATAATAGCTTTTGTCTTGCTCGTTAGGAACAAGAAGCCTCCTGGATGCTAAAAGCAGATGACCGCTTTTGGGGAGAGGGGATTACTGGAAACCACTGCCAAGAGCATCACAGTCAATGCCGTCAGCACAGCCCTAAGGTCGGGGTTTCGCCCTTTGGCTTTAACAGGCAATTTGGACGCAATCGCCACAAATGAGAGGAGAGGTCTTTCTTCAGCCAGTGGCTGCTCTTCACACAGCGACCGAGGAGAAAGGGAGCGACAGTAGCAGAGAGGGGAAAGCAAATAAAGAAACCGACCAAAGGGAGAGGGCTGTGTGTAAAGGGAAGGCAGCGACAGGGGATGAAGGAGCCGCGGGCTGGTAAGAGAGACGTCCTGGCCCCGAAGAGCTGCCCTGCCCCACGTCTCCCGTCAGCACCTCACGTCTCCCGTCTCGGCTCTGCCTGGCCCGCAGCGGGCAGAGCAGACGGGGTCGGGGCGAGCTGGGCTCCCAGCGCTGACTTCCAGACTCGGGGAGCTTTTGGNGCGCACACCCCGCCCGCCGCCCCCTCGCCGCCCGCAGGCGCGGAGCTTTCCTGAGGGTGCGAAATGGAGCTGGGTCAGATCCGATCCCCTGCTGGAAAGCTGGGACAGGCCGGCCGCTTGCCCGCCTGTCTCCGTGACAAGCGCTCAGCCTGGGGACTGGGCGAAGAAAACCTTGCCTGAGAAGAGGGGGTGCG
>WAAD01010071.1:12466-42307 GCA_013389945.1 Fregata magnificens | reverse complement strand
GGTGACAGTGATCCAGGAGGTCCCAGGCTGTGACTGCTGCTCCGTCAGGGCAACCCATCAGCTCCCCGCACCGCCTGGCTACGTGCTGCCTAACCCCGGATCTCACGGCTTCGCTCTCTCTGGGCCAAAGCACTTCGCAGGGAATACAGCCCATCCTGCAGGTAAAGGGTCTCTCAGACTAAGCCCTACAGACCTGTTATCGGTAACCAAACTGACCACAACAGAGTTAATCACCCCCAGAATCGAATCGTAGGGTCAGCGTATGAGCCTCCCTCCCTTTTCCCTCATTTTACTTTATGGGATGGGAAAAAAAAAATCCTTCACGTGGCTTACCAGCGCGTTTCTCCTTTGCAGCTAACCAGCCCTGCACGTCTTCACCACCGGGCCTCTCCACGCTGCTCGCTTGAGACGCCCTCCAAGCCACAGCGAGAGGAGCCGCTCCGTCTGCCACCAAAGGGTTGTCACACGCGGGGAGGAAAGGACTGCTCACCTGATACAGCATGGCGTCTGCTTCCCAGAAAAGCGTTGCGTGTCTCTCACAGGTTAAGTTTACATGTGGATGCAGACTCAGACTTCCGATTGCTTGTGACTGGTAAGAGAATGGCTAGAAAAGCCTTCGGAGGTGCCTGAAAGCTTAGTGAGGCTGAATCGGCAGCAACTGAAAGTAGCCTGTTTTACAGCAGCAGGCCTGCTTAAAAATACCACCTGTGAGCTACGGTAGACGTGTTCTGGTCAAAGTATGGGAAGTGCGCTTATACAGAAGACCCACAGACAGGCCTGGACTGATTTCTTGTGGTCAAGGTCACAGATCCTGTGTTCAGTGGACCAGTGGACTTTGGCTGGAAGAAGCCCTAACTGAGCTGCCACGGGAATGGAGAGCACATGACGCCCTGTATGTTGGTGCAGAGTCCCCGTTGGCACCTCTCCAACGCAGCACAATCACTTACAGAAAAGCTAGCATTTCTAACAAAGTTTCTACCTCCTCCTAAACCCTAGATATGCAAAAATTGCTGGGCAAAGGTCAGGCATTTCTCAGCTGTGTGTTCTTCATCTATCCAATCGATTTTTTTTTTTCAGACCACGGTCAGAAAAACATGCTAAAGACAAGCCTAGTATTTCATGGCTTCTACCCACCTCCCCCTTCATCATTACGATAGTTGGTGTTCTCAACTATGTCTGATCCCTCCTACTACATTAGGCTACCGCCCAGCTGCCTGGCAGGCCACAATCTGCTCCTCTTCTCCTAGGTCCTCTCTGCCACTGAAGGTACACAACATCGCAATCTGACAGCCATGCAAGCTGCCAAAATCCTACCCAATGTGAGCCAGCACATCCCAAATTCAGTGCAGATCTTCCTATTAGCTTCAGCTGGCACGGATCAGAAACCTTCTCCGCTGCTGAAAGTCCTTTCCAAGTCAAGGGGCTTTTGCCCCCATCCAAGCAGCTCCCAGCTGTCACAAGGCTGTTCCCAGAACTGGCCACTTGGTAAGTGCAGTGACTGGAGAGTTAAACAGAAGCAGCCTTGTGGCACTTAGAAAGCTGCTTGGACTAGGCAGTTTCCAAGAGCGTTGAGTATATCTGAAGAAATCATAGCGCTGACAGGCTGAGGCCAAAGGGTTTAGTAAAAGAGTCCTAAAGCCAAGTTCCTCGCTCTGTCTGGGCAATAGCTTACCGCTCTCTTCTGCCTTCTTAAAAACACAGAGGAAAACTGCCACGCACAAACATTTTTATCATTGTCTCTCAATACCCAAAGTACCTGACACAGCAAGAAGAAACATCTCCACAGAGACCACGCAGTCCTGAAGCACATTTTGGAAACAGCTGTTAGGCTTCATGAATAAAAAGTGAATTACAAAGTGCATTGGAGTATCACTGTGTCAGCTAATACCGTGCTAAGGGTTTCTGGCTTTATCACAGACATCAGATACAGAAAAGATCTTACTAGGCCTAGCTCATCCTTGGGGAACACAGCAGGATTAGTCTTTGTAGGATAAGTACAAGTGCTTTGTTTCACCTAGGCAAGAGAGATTTGTGATTGCTTTCCCATCTTCAAGGTCCTAAGGACAGGAGTGCTGAAGAGCTGAGCTTGGCAAGCGCTGCTCTTCTCCTGTCCAGAGCTTTACTCCATTACTGCAAGCCCAAAGGGAAAAGAGTTCTTTGCTGGTCAACTGTCATTTGACTTAATTATAATCCTCCTATACCTGCCTGGTTTCAGTCACATCCTTTTCTTCCCCATCACCTGGCAAAGTTCATCCCTGCTTTCCCTACGTCTGCCAGAGAAGCTGTCCATAACACGTGCTGGGATCTGGCTAGGTCAAGGGATTGTGGATATCCACAGTGTGCTTGCTCAGAGCAGTGACATCCACAAGAAAGGGAAATGCTCTGAAGAGCTAACCCAGGCACTGACCTCTCCTTCCAGCTAAAAGTGGGGCTGAAAACTGGCTTGCAGCTTGTCAGAGCACCGAGAGGCCTCAAACATGGTGACATATTAACAGGGAGCTCCCAGGACATTGCACCAGATAGGGACCCTTTGTGTCCCTCAGCACACCCCCTTACCTATTTTTCTGCCTGCTGTCCTGTCCTTCTTTCCAGGGGTTACTTGCAGGTCCTTCCCCCATGACAGCTGTGTGTGCCTCAAACCTGCCTTCTCCCCATGCTGTTTCCTTTTATTGGGTTTTCCAACGTCTCCGAGTGCAGTGCAGGATTTGATAATCCTCCCTGTTTCTGGGGTCTCACTAGCCAGCACTAGCCTTTTCAGATCTACATCTCTCACTCTCTCTTAATCAAGCATCCTCATGTGTGGGCTGTATGCAGTTCTGCTGTCAGTCATTTTCATTGCCATTGGTTCCACTTTCAACTGGAGGAACCAAATACTCACTGAAACAGCAATGGATAAAAAGGAACCTGAATGACAGTCTCCAGGCTAGAAATTCCTATCCGTTAGTCAACGCATGTTTTAAGCCAAATGAAAGATATCTAACAAGGAAAGCTGGGAGAAAATGCAAGTTGAGCTAATAGTCTGATAGTTAGGATGCTTCCCCAGGAGATGCAATATCAATCCCTTTAGAGAAAGGAGGCAATGAAGCAGAGTCTTTCAGCATCCTGGACAAACTCTATACCCACTGGGCTGTTTGGTAGAAGGGTGGTAATACTGGCACTTTCACCTTCTCTCTCCCTTTCCTCCTCCCACATTTTCTTCTTGCTGGAAACTCTATTAGAGGTCTTTGAAACAGCTACCAAGTATGTAGACAAGAAAGATTCAGTGCATACAAGCACCTGCTTATCCTACTGAAGGGCCTTGAAGCAAGCTTCTTCCCCAAAGGTTCTCTAGGAATATAAACTCTCATGGGATAAGGAGGGGATGAATGATTAACGGATGGGAAACAAAAGGTGGAAATAAGCAGCAATCTTTCACAATGGAGGGAGTTCACCAGGGCAGTATCAGAGGGATGAGTGTTGAAGGCTGCAATGTTCGGTGGATTTGGTAAATTACCTGGCAAATGAGTGGGTAATAAATGTGACAAACCTCCTGGTGGCATGAGGATGTGCTGAGTAAAACCAGAAGGGTTATCTGTGAAGAGCTGCAAAACAACCATATGCTACCCAGTGACAAGGTGAGAAAACAGCAGAAAAACTGCAACCTAGAAATTCAAAATAATGGACATGGGAAAAGCAGTGCTGACCTCATTACGTCAAGATGGGCTCTTCAGCTGATTCTTAGAAATGATGTCAGCTTAGTTTATGTTCAGTAGCAGTTAGAAAATGAAGTGTTAGGAATACTTTGGGAAGGGGTGGAGAACAGAATGGAGAATGTCAGGATAACATGGCAGTGCATCTGCATCTCAAAGACTGCATGCGCTTCTGGTCCTGCCATCTGCAAAAGAACTTAGCAGAACCTAAAGGGCTCGGAGAAGAGCAACAGGAAAGATTTGAAAGTGCTTCCATACAAAAAGTAAGACTAAGGCAAGACTAAGATTGAAAAAGAGACAACTGAAGCACAATACAATAAAAGTATTTTAAATCATGAATGGTTTGGGGACAGTAAATAGGGAGTGATCATTTGCTGTTGCTGCCTTGCATAAACTGAGGAGAGTCAGGTGACCTAGTGGGTGGAAATTCAGAATAAGCTAACAGGGGGTTAGCTGCAGTCACTGTGGGACAGACGACGCAGGAAGCTTACACAGGTTCTGAAAGATGTCAAACAAAAGTTCATGGAAGAAAATCCACTGAAGGCTTTTGCATACAGTCATGGCCTCTCTGGTTAGGAAGACGCTAAACCAAATTGCTGTAGGTATATTCTAGGGGAAAACCCCTGTCCATCTGCCCTGTTCTTGTATCTGTAGCTAGATGCCCAGTGCTGAACACCGAGCTGGCCTGGCTTCCATCTCATCCAATACTACCAACACACTGAGGTCGTAGGTGCCCCCGATGGGGAGTACTGCTTCCGATAAAGTAGAATACGTGCTTCATGTCAAAATAAAAAAATATTTTATTGGTATTTATGCATGTCCAGATAAGGATAACTAAAACATATTTCAGTTTAATATAAACTAATTTATTAATATATCTGGTCTCAGAAATTAAACCAAAACTAGCTCATAGCATAGACATGGCGGCAGAATAAACTTTCAGCTGCCATCAGTGAGGCGTTAAATATATAGATGGCTATAGACAGGCCAGAAGCGTACCGTCCTATGTCTCTACATTTGGATTTTTTTTTTTTTTTCTTTTTTTTTTTACATTTCAGAATCAGCCTGGTTCTGTCTGTGATGCTACATCATTCCCTGAAAATGTGAAAACAAATGGATTTGGCGTGAACGCATTTTTCCATGGCAGGCAAATGCAAACATGTTATCGTGATTTAAGAAGTCTCTGCAAGACTGGCTGATAAATATCATTACAAGCGCTGAATAGTTTGATTAGCAAAGCCTTGTATGAACAAATAATTAATGGATTGCTGTACATCCCACAATTCGCCTGTCAAGTAGCTCCTAGTACGTGTTATCAGACCAAGACTGCAGAGAACTTGGAGAAAAGTAGATAGCACTAAGATTAAGATGTCCTCAAAGGTTGCTACTAATTTTGAAAACCTTAATTTATAAATTCTTTGTAGGAAGTGATTTTTGGTCATGCCTTACATAGAAGGCTTTGACCTCATGAGTACACAGTAGCAGTTACGTGATGAGTGCTGATGCCCTGAAGGTTGGGTGTGCAGAACTACCACGTGCTTTGGCAGGGGACCTTTGTGACGTCCCCTCCGGTCTCACATCGGAGCATGACAGATCTGGGAGTCTTTCAACCCTGACTCTCCAGACCCTGCTCCCGGCACTGCTCATGTGTGTAAATTCAGCTTCCTGATGCTACAATTTTAAAATAATGCCAGCATAGACCAGTACATATGAAATATGCTATAGTCTGCTAGTTGTATTGAAATTACATTAAAATAACTCCAACAGGACATTTTCTACTGACACTTGAAAAAACAGGTGATCCAATGAATTGATGGAAACCACTGACAGCAAGTTGACCATGAGCCAGCACTGTGCCCTTGTGGCCAAGAAGGCCAACGGGATCCTGGCGTGCATCAAAAGGAGTATGGCCAGCAGGTCGAGGGAGGTTATCCTCCCCCTCTACTCTGCCCTAGTGAGGCCACATCTGGAGTACTGTGTCCAGTTCTGGGCCCTCCAGTTCAAGAAGGACAGGGAACTATTGGAGAGAGTCCATCGGAGAGCTACGAAGATGATCAGCAGACTGGAGCATCTCTCTTATGAGGAAAGGCTGAGAGACCTGGGTTTGTTTAGCCTGGAGAAGAGAAGAGTGAGGGGGGATCTTATCAATGCTTACAAATATCTAAAGGGTGGGTGTCAAGAGGATGGGGCCAGACTCTTTTCAGTGGTGCCCAATGACAGGACAAGGGACAATGGGCACAAGTTGGAACACAGGAAGTTCCAGCTGAATATGAGGAAAAACTTCTTTACTGTGAGGGTGACAGAGCACTGGAACAGGCTGCCCAGAGAGGTTGTGGAGTCTCCTTCTCTGGCAATATTCAAAACCCGCCTGGACACAGCCCTGTGCACCCTGCTGTAGGTGTACCTGCTCAAGCAGGGGGGTTGGACAAGATGATCTCCAGAGGTCCCTTCCAACCCCAGCCATTCTGTGATTCCTCATTTCAGTTTTCCAATTAGTACAATGCAGCGATCAGCTCATTTAAAGCTGAGAAACCAATAGGAAACTGAAGAAAGAAGGCTTCCTCCTGCTTTTTCTAATCTAGGTTAAAAAAAAGAGACTTAGCAATTCCAAAAGTTATGGGACAGGAGGACCTAGATGAATCATTTCCATTAACTAACCAAAAAAAAAAGCCTTTTCATTTCGAAGAGAAAGTAAGGTCTAATAAACTTATTTGTTACTTGATGTTATTCCTTTTAACTGATAAAATTTGCTGTTTTGTTGTACTAAGTTTCAGTTTTCACCCAAACAGACACAAGTCAGGCATGTAAATTAATCAAATTAAAAACCCGAATGCATCATCCATCATTTTCTGACATGAGAATGTGGACATTAGAAATGTGACCTGTTAAAATATATATAGCAATCTGTATTTCAGTAATTAATGTATCCCCCGATTAAGAAAATATACTGTAATTACAATACAAAGGGTCAAGTTTAGTTGCAAACCAGCATGCTTCAGTGTTATGAGACATGCCAAGAATCAATACATCTTTCTGCAGCAAAACATCTAAAAAGTATAAACACACGACAGAATTAAAAACCCCTTTTCTAATGGATTTCTGTGCATCCAATGGCAATTATATTCAACTGTTTAAATAAGCCTCATTTACATCACCCTCCTGGTTTATTTCTTACTGCAACACAACCAACCCAGAAATGTTCATCTAAATCTCTTAGCACAGGATGCAGCTAAAATACAAGCCAGAGCCAAACCGCAGCTGCCGGTGGATTTGCAGGGAACAAAACCTCCACCGATGAGAGTTTGCCCAGTGAACGAGGCCTCCCCAGATCGTCGCTGCTTACAAAGGAGAGCAGCGCCTGGCTTCCCCCAGCGCAGCCGTGCGAGCGGTAGCCCAGCATGCTGGCTCTGGAGCACAGGATCTGTCATGCTGGCTCAGGGGGCGTGGGGACCCGTATCGTGTCTTCGGCAAAGTCTGCAAAAGCTCTCACCGCATCCAGCGCGGTCTACACAGGCAAAGCTTGTTAGTGGCTACAGAGGGGATCAGCTTACTCCCCCAAGCCTGAAGATTGATTATGCTTGGCTTAACAACCACAACTCCAAATGCAATAGTCTACAAAGCGGGTCAGCCAGCCTTTTCTCAGCTCAGCCTGGGCAAAGCCTCGGCCCAGGGACCCGGCAGCAAGCTGAGGACTGCCGGAGCACAGAGCTGCCCCATGGTCCTGGCAGGCGTACCTGGGCTTGCTGCCGGCTGGGCACCTCACCTGCTCAGGCCCTTTGGGAGATCCCACTCGGACTCCGTCAGCCCTCTTCTGCCTTTCAGAAATCTGCCCCTGTTTCCTTGCTTTCCAACCTTTGTTCAAGGTCTCTCTGTAGTCTCCCAAAAGGGCTCAATTTCTTCTGCTTTCTTCCCCGACCCGAAGAGAGGCTCTTCTGAAAGCACGGCCCTTCCCTTCAAGCCTCCTGTTTTGAGCTGATCATGGCTACAAAGCCCACAAGTACAAAGCTATGTTGGTTTTCCCCATCACATGGGGCCATAGGTGAAGTTCAGGAGCCAGCAGAAATTCAGTATTTCATCCGCTTCAGCGCTTTGTGAAACTAATACAGCCTTTATCTGTGTATTTAGATACTGCCAACTGATCTTTTCAAATCTGCCCTGCATAAAACCAATAAAATACAGTCTGTTTTAAAACAGACTAGACTGCAAGTGGATAGTATGCCTTAAACCAAAACAGCTCCCCCTCCTCTCCCAAAAACCTCACAAAGCTGAAGCAAAATTTTCTGTGTTCCCAAAGGCGTGCTCCAAGTCTACTCTGTTGCTTCTCACTCGGAAAACTTCAGTAAGAGAGAGACTGGTGTGTGCTTACATGCAGAGTTTCGGTCTGCCTCTCCCTTTTCTCTTGTCGTGCCATGGTTGCGTCTCACAGAGAGCAGGCCTGGTTTTTCCTGTTCTGCTGGCCACTAGATTGCTGGGAAAACACCTCAAGGGCTCTTGTCCAGGCGAGCTGTGGCTCCTCTATTGACTGCTGTGTGAAGAACTTGTCTGCCTTCTCTTGACCTCAGACGGGGATGTTTTTGCCTGCCAGCATCTTTCTGTGAGGCACTTCCCATGCTTTCTGCCCATTCCAGCCACAAAGATGACATTACACAGGTAGCACGCCTGAGACCCACAGGAGTGGCAGGACTTGGGGAGGACATCTTACAGCAGACCAGAGACCCACACTACATGCTCTGATTCTGATGAGCCTCCTCTATGCAGGCTGAGATATGTCCCATATTTTGACCGTCTGTTGACGAGGGCTCAGTTAGAAAACAAACAAATCTGGTGAAAACCTGCAGGTTTTAACTGGAGAATGTCAGTTGAGATCTAACTGGGAAATCGGGGCAAACAAATCCAAGCTCTGGAACTAATGCTAGTTTCCGTGCTGCTTTTAGGCCATGGAAGCCTTGAAAGAGAAATCATGGACAAGAGGCAGACTTATGTTTTCCATGCTATAGGTGTAACCTCATCAAGCTTCTCATCAAGAAGAGGAGACTATTTCTTACTCGGTGCTTGAACAGTTAGCAGAATATGGCACAGCTCTCAGAGGTTGGCCCTCCATAAGGCATTTCCAGGTCATCTTGAAAACAGCATGCATGCAAAATTCTTCGGTTTCAACAGTCCCAAGTATGGTGAAACACAGGCAAACATCAACATTAAGTAAGAGGCAAAGACTCAGTAGGCAAGAAGCTGGTTCTATGTAACTCTCTCTGCCCCTTCTTTTTCCCCAGTCCAGGCTGCATGTTGAGTATGAGCAGAGGAAGAATATAAAGCAAGGAAGGTCACAAAACAATATGCCAGTCAATAATATTACTAGGACTCACAGGTTGTGGTGGCTGACCGGTCTACCGATGTGAAGCAGTCACAAGGAAGAATGGCATTTGTCAAATGCTTGTGCACAGCTTAAAAAAACCCTAACCTTAAAGAAAAAAAAGGAGCTGCAAAGAATGTTAAAAACAAACAGATGTGTATTTATATTATCCCATTAATAGGATTGAATGTGATGGGTCAGGGAGGAAACAAGAGACTGAAATCTTCCCAAACTCTCATCTATGCTATGCCTGTAGCAGGAGTTGGCACAGCAGAGCTCTGGGACGCTCCTCTGTGCAGAGCTAGACTGAGCTGAAACCCCCAAGCAATGAAGCGCCAGGCAAGCACATACTGGTTGTTTCTACTGCATGTGGGTAGACACATTCCAGGCGTTATCTCTGGCACATAGCTCTTTGGGCATGACATAGCTTGTTCCTTCCATACAGGTAAGTTACCAGCTGAGCCTCTCAGCTCTGGCTAAGCAAACTCAATTTGGGGTGTGAGATGCAAAGATGCAAATGTGCCTCGAACCCTTTCACAAAATCAAGTGAGCAGTCAAGCTCTTTTGTTCAGCCAAGTGCTTCAATTGCTCGACTCAGCCTCGCCACAGGCAGTCACAGCTTCGCTGCCAGGATCAGCGCAGCAGTCACTCTTGCTGCACCAGATCCTGGGTGGCAGAACAGCAGTCACCAGACAAAATGAACAAGCTCTGCTGGAAGAGAAGTGCAGGAGCAGGTGGCAGGAAGCAAGAGGAAAGAACAGGAATGAAGTTTAAAACAGCACCAGGACAAGTCCCTGTTTTTTTGCCCCTGTGGCATGAAACCTCTTTTTAGTTACTAGTTGGTGGCATTTGCCACTATCACATCATCAGGTTAGGAAACCACATTCAGTCCTAGTCCTTGAACACATCCTAGTTTCAGTCTCTGACTTCTTTGTGTGCCAAAAGCTGGCGAGCCTCCTTCAGCTGCCGAGAGCATCATCTGCCCAGCAGCTGTGCCTCCCTGCCTGGCAGCATGTGCGTCCTTCTCGCAGGCAGCGCAGAGTGAAGCAGAACCAGGGGGCTCGATCCAGGCCTTGGTTAAAGCATGAATAAGCAATACTGAGTACAGAAATAAGAAATCTCTAGAAAAAAAAAATCAGAACTGTACTGTAGGAAGTTGATTAGTGGAGCAAACAAAGCTCAGCACACACCAAGCCGCAGGGCCTCCTTCCTGCTAGGCCCAACAGAGGGAAAGCAAATGTGGATGCTCTGCTGCCAGCCCCAGGCAGGGGACAGCTCGTAGGCTTTCAAGGAGGGTACAGACTCCTGTGTCATGAGCTCCTGGAGGAATGTAGGCAAAACAGAGCCTGCAACTGCTGCTGAGGTTACACATTTCTGCTAATTACCCCAATAAAAAGAAAAACTTTTCCACAATGAGGACAGTCATGCATTGCCTAGAGAGACCGTGCAGTCTCCATCCTTGGAGGTTTTTTCAAGACCCAACTGGATAAAGTCCTGAGCAACCTGGTCTGACCTCAGAGCTGATCCTGCTTTGGTTGCAGGTTGCACAAGAGACTTCCTGAAGATCCTTCCAACCTGAGTTACCTTGTGGTAGTCCACAAATTCTGCAGCCCCTACCCCTGCGGTTTGGGAAGGCTGTGCAGCTTGCTGCAGCACCCCGGTTTTACTCCCTGTAGGAGCTCCCACTCGAGTTGGTGACTGCGATGCCACAAACAGCCCAGCCCACTTTAAATCACTCAGACACCAAACTTCTGGGAGAAACACAAGCTGGTTGTGACACACTGAAATCCCCTTCTGGACAGAGAGAGGTCCATGCAAGCGCAGGAAAAGCTGGACAGAGGGACTTGCCTGCTGTGACCTTGCATACTGAGTGGGGCAAAACCCCACAAGCGCCCCCAGCAGCCAGCTGTATCTCCCCAAAGCTGCACACGACTCCCCCAGGCTGCTGCAGTGGTAAGTGGGAGAGGGTCTGCCTTTCCTGTACAGTGGTTGCAGCCGGTCTTCATTGCAGAAAGGGGGTGTAGGTAGCTGCCATCAGCCACTGCCTGCCTTAGGGAAATGGGGCTCCAAATCCAGACCTTGGCCTCCAATACGTCCGACTCACGCAAACTCCTCAGCCTTACTCCCCTCACGTCCAGTCAAAGCTGAAACCTCTGCTAGGGGAAAGGACTCTTACCGCGGAGCTCCGAAGTAAATATTTCTGTGAGCTTTTTCCCACTCCAGCATTGCCTCAAGCAGCACAGCAAGGATTTCCTCACCACAGCTAATATCAGGAAGAGGTGAAGGCATTTGTACAAGCCTCATCATCTCATTGCCCAGCTCCTGTCCATTAGTAACTGCCTCAGCAAAGCCCATGTCTCTGCTCCAACTGCAACAGTGGAGGAAGGAGAGTGTCATCTCTCCTCCAGGGAATCCAGTTTTGGATGCCATACCAGCTGGTAAACAGCAGCCGCCTCTGTTCCCCTGCTGTCTTGCAGCAAAGCAAGTTGCTCACATACAGGACTAACACCATATTGAAGTGTCTGCTAGGAGACAGCCAACTGCTTTAAAAGAGGATTTGTTAACTGTCTACCCAGAAGAAGGCACTAGGAGATGAAAGAAGGATTATGAAAGATTTTAAAAACAGACAGACAACCCTCCCAAGTTGTGCCTGCTTCACGGGGACCTTTCCCACAAAAGCAAAAGCTGGGGAAAAGGCTTTCTCACAATACCCATTCATTGGGTCTGGAACACATCTTGGCTTCCTACAGAAACAACAGGCTATCATACAGCAACCACGCTTTTAGAGGAGTAAAACCTGGATGTTGCAGTTCATCCCCACAACATCTCTCCCCTAACCCCATAACTGGCTCCCCAGTCCCCTTCCCACCAGCCTCTCCCCTCACAATCCCACCTCCTGCGTGCCTTACAGCTCAGCTCTTACCACAGCTTGATACCCTCTGACCCATTACCTACACCCTGCTTCACTTCTGATAGAGTGTTATTGATCATGCAAGCTGCAGGCCCCCTGTGGTGACCCCTCTTGATTTGGGGATTTTGAGAGAAGGCAGCCTTTCTGCTGCTGCAACAGCCACCTCTGGCTATCCAAAACACTGTCGCAGGGAGAACAGTACCTTCGCACTGGAGCGTAGACAAGGAATACAAAACTGTTTCCAGGAATATAAAATATTATTTTCTTGGGAGAAGCAGGTGAAATAGGAAGGCAGCCGCTGTTACCCCCACTCCTTCCACAGCCACCCGCCTTCTGCTCAAGACAATAATTACTCAGGCTGCGAGGAGACACCTGCAAGTTAGATCTTGCCCTGATCTAGGCTGACCTAGCGGTGTGCATGGTGGAGCATGGGAACCTTTGGCGTAAATTCATTATGAATGTGGGCAGGGCAACTCCTTTACCTGCATGAAACTTTCTGCTTCAACTCAATTACCAGTATCCAATTACAAATGGTAAGACAACATCTAGTTTTCTTTCCAAGATTCAACCCCTATTTTTCAATCAGATGCTTCTATTTGTTCCTGCTGCTTCAGAGCTCTCTTGGTTGGGTACTTCACTGCTACAAAGAGATGGATTTTGCTTCCCCACATGCCTTTTAAGGATCCATTCAGTGAACCTGGAAGACACTTTCCTGCAGACTGACCTAGTTCCACATTTTTGAGCTGTGCAGAACGCTGACCCACTGGGCCAAAAAAAGGTCTGTCCAAAACACGTCCAAGGTGATCTCCGAAATCAAAGGAGGAGATCTGGAAAACAAAACAAATGGAGTATCTGCCCCGCCGCCAACCAACCCACCATAACACCAGGTTTGGCTCCGAGATGCTGAAAGCTGTGTGTGCCCTTGGGCAGCCATGCCAGGCAAGTTTAGTTTTGACCTAAATTGGCTTCAATATTTCCAAGTAAGTTCTAAAATCCTGATACATGATAAAAAAACACAGCCCCTCCTTTACCATATCAGCCTGGGGAAGCTCAGAGTCACTGTTAAAGGCAGCAAAATCTTGTAAAGGGGGGGAAAAACCCAAACCATTTGTGCAGTAATACAAGTAAGAAAGTCAAGGGATGAAGTGCGTCTATACATACCAAATAATGGCCTTCAAAGGGATAAAAAGTAGAGATCTGATAGAGAATGAAACTCTTCTGTCGCTAAGCACTGAAGAAAGTGGTACAAGAAGAAAGCAGGAAGAAATAGACACTGGAAAGTCTCAAACAACAAACCCAACAAAATCAGAAGAAAATGGTTTAGAAGAGCCTTTAAAATGAGTTTTATTGTCAGAATTTTACAAGTAGCCTTCAGTGGCATCATACAAGAAGAACTCTGTTGCAAAACTCTAATAAATAGTCTGCCCCAAGTCCCAAAATATTTTTTGAAATAAAATAAAAACCAAACTTAAAAATAAAAGAGAATAAAAGCAAGATTTCAGGATGCTCAGAGATGTTAGCAATATTTCCCATTTACAAATAATATCAGGCATTATATAAATCTCCTTCATACAAGTCATTAAAAAACCCAAGACATTCTAAACCTTTACAAAAGCACTCCAGAAATAGTTCCAAAGAGATCCATTTCCATGACAAAACATTAGAGAAGAACTCCATGGGGATTAGCATCACAAATGAAGTTTGAGGTTGAAGTGTAGTGTATACTTGTATGGAGCAAGATTAAAGAGCATGAAAAAGGGATTTGAAAAGAGCGTGGAAGCTTCTGTAACAAGACTATGCCCGATGATTTTAATCTGTCTATTTGAGAATGTGGTAAAGGGGAGGGAGTGGATGCTCTTGAAATTAACCCCCAAATATTCTGCACTTTACGCAAGGCAATATTTATTAAGGTAGTGACTGTATCCTCAGAAGGGAGTAGAAAAGGTTTCTCAGCACACTGCACAGTTCAATGCCTGTGCAGACTGCGGCACTCAAAAGTCGTATTCTGACACCTAAAAGGTATTTTCTGGAGAGGTAACATGTTACGGCAAGTTAGCTGTTCCTTCAAAGAACAAGAAATTAACCTTCCTGGCATGAGGCAGTTTGGGAAATCTCATGCTAGACAGTTTCGCTGGGGATTGGGGATTTCAGAGCTCCAATCCTATCCCAGTACTTTGAAAAATACACTTCTCTAATTCTGTCTACCACAGTAAAAGATTTAGGAGACCTCTCATGTAATAACACACAGATTGAATAAACATTTCTCAAATCTGTTGTGATTTGAGAAGTCCAGAGAAATGGAATGGGAGGGCAGGTGCACAGAGATGGTTTATGTGGATTCTCATGGAAACAGTTCAGGGGAAAGAAATCTTAATCTCTTTACAACTTCAGCCTAAGTCTTCTGCACATGTGCAAGCAACAGATTCCCCTGGAAGGGAAGGGGACTATACTTAAGCAGTACAGCAACAGTACTCAGTATCTCTCAGCCTGCCTGATACGGTATGAACTGCAGCATACCTAGTTTTGCTGTTTGTAAAGTTACCTGCAGCCATTGTTTCCACAGGAAACAAAGGCTACCAGAAATGCTAATGCAATAAATGTGTGATAATATGCCTCACCCATGGCTCACGTCTCTAGTCTCTCTCCAAATGTTATGATGCTGGTTGTACTGTACCATACACTATGGACACGCGTTCTCTGTAATGTATGGGAAGGTAGCACTAGCAATCAAGCGCAAATTGCTAAGGAGACACCTAAAACATTGCATTACATCCCCTTGTCTGTGGCATACTTCAGAAAACAATGTAAGAGCAGCAGTAAAATAAACATTTCTTTCTAATTTTCTAGATGTCATAGTATTTGCCAAAGCTGCAAGGAAAAGCAGATTACCTGAAACAGAGAGAAAGGAGTTAATGGAAAGAGAGGCAGAGGGAACAGCAAGCCTGATCCAGCCTCCAAATCATTTTGTACATAACAGATAAAGAGACAATGTGCAAAAAATAGACATTCACATTTTAGCAGTTAAACTTTTATTTTACCTTTTTAAAATTATTTACTTTGTTTTTTCTACAAAAGGCAGACATTGATTGTTGATCTGCAATTGTTCTGAGTGCACGCAGAGATGCAAAAAAGGGTTATTGGAGGATGAAGGACAGGGAAGTGCTCTGACTATACTTTCACATGTCATGATTAAGGTGGCATTAAAGCTTAAGTCCCAGTAATAATATTCATACAGATAGTTTCCTTCCCCGTACACTGTTTTCAGTTCATATCAATTGTGTTGAAAACCCATTCGGTGAATTTCTTCAGTTTCTCAGTTGCATTCTGGGATTCCTCCTGTAACCTCAAGTTGTCTTCCCGCAAATGTTGCACTTCAGCCTGAAGACTGGCCTTGTCCTCTTTTTCCTTAGGCATGAGGAAAAATACAGATCTTAGTGGAAATTTTAGGTCGTGCTTCCTACCTACATAGAGTGTAAGAATCTCTTAAGAGAGCATGAGTCTCATTCTTTATAAGGACTTTATATGCAGTAACACATGGTTTTAT
Source organism: Fregata magnificens (assembly GCA_013389945.1). NCBI lineage: Eukaryota > Metazoa > Chordata > Aves > Suliformes > Fregatidae > Fregata > Fregata magnificens. The sequence goes on along the minus strand of WAAD01010071.1, from coordinate 26,813 downwards.
ATCTAAGGGATATTTGTGACATTTCATTCCTCATTTTTTGCTTGAATGAGCAGGATTTCTCTGTATTAAATTCTAATACAGAAGCTGGCTCCCCAAGTGGTGAAATAAAATTGGGCGTGCCCTGTTCTGTATGTATAACTGCTGATGGTTAAGTAAATAAGGGATAGGAAATATTCCTGCAAATACTTCCCCAGCTAAGAGACTTTTCATCCGACCACAGCAGATTCTTCTTGGACCAAGCAGGCAGTAGCACAATACAGGAAGTTTCCACAGTAGAAATTGTATGTTTAGATAATACTCTCACTTTTCAACATCAGCAGGAGATATTTACATGGACTAACTTCAAGCCTTTCGCAGTGTCACATGAATTAGGAGTGGAGGTACTCTGAATCACCCCCCTAATTTAAGCAGAGGAATCAGATGTCTACAAATTTAGACACTCCACCCTAGCCTTGCATAATTAGAAGTACAGCCTGAGAAAAGTAGTATAGAAACATCTTTTTCTCACACAAGGATGAGACTGTCACAGGCTCAGGCATGGCAAAGCAGGATTACAGTTATTAGCATCACCTATCAGCACTAAATATGCCTTACAGATGTTCTGTAGATGGAATGTTTACCTTCCTTAAATCCTCTTGCAGCATCTTCAGCAAACCTTCCAGTTGGTCCACTTTAGAGGCGAGAGTTGGAGGAGATTCTTTACTGTTGAAAGCAGGAAACAAGAATAGGTATTGATATGGTTTACTGTCTTCACACAGGGTAGCTAACAGCCTTGTCTATACCAAGTGGCTTTATGTAGGTATGCACTCAGGTACACTAAGAATTCACAAAATGAACAAAAAGAACTTAACAAAGAGTACATGGAACCCATGCAGCTCATTAATCAACAGAAGAAATTTAACTCATGATTAACTGGGGCCATCCCATCACTTGACTTCTGTCTACTTCTATTCATTAGATGTGCCTTGAATTACCATTGCTTTGGATGTGTTCATAAATATCTCAGACAAGAAAGGACCTGCAAAATGGTTCAACTGTACTTACGATTCTTTTGTTTTCACTTCCCACTACCATCATCATGAGGACTTCTGAAGAGTTCTGTGAAGCCTGGAGATGGCTTCCAAATAAAGACATTCCTACTCTTTTCCTCAGTTTGTAGCTGAGGAAGCCTGCATATCTGGTGTATTTACTTACCCTGTATAAGGCTTTATCTGTGCAGTAAGCTGGTCCTCAGTCTGATCACTACTGGAGGCAGCGCTCACAGGTCTGTGATTTTCCTCAGCAGCAGCAAAGAATGAAGCTCGCTGAACTGAGAAGGCAAACAGAGAGAAGAACAGTGGCAGCAGTAATGAGTATTTGTTCATGCATAGTGCAACAGCTACGCTGCAGGATCTCAAAGCAATCTAAGAAGTCTGTCTCAAGCAAGATAAGGTGATGATATGACATATCAATATCCACTTGACAGAAGCAAACTGGCATTGCAAGTGTTTGCACCAGGTTCTCCACTGTACTGGGTTCCGCAAGCAAGTACTAGCTCTGGCACAGCACTGCTTGCTCACACAGATCATGCATCACCCTCAGGCTAGGAAGCTCTCCAGGAGGGAGATGCTAGAGAGTGCAAAGCAGAGATAGCCAGGTGGCACTTGCAGAGTCCACCCAAGGACGGTTCCAAGAGGCAAGAAGCCAAGCTGGAACAACAACAGCTACGCAGAACTTCTTGGGTACAACTGCACGACACTACCCAATAACTCAGTAACTAGATTTAGCTTCCTTCACTCTATAAAGGAGCCCTTTATCTTGAGGAAAGAAAAGCTCACTGTGCACAATTTACATGTGGAAAGTAAAATGACCAATGTAATTTTTCAGAACCTGAAATTTTTTCCTTATGCCTTAGAAAATGTTTTCAGATTGAAACATGAAACCTCTTCCCTGCCTTGTGTCTATACTTTTTTGTCCTGTAACTGCTCAGATGTTTTAACACATCTCTAAATCACTATCACATGTGGTGTGACTGTAAACTACCGACTGCCCCTACCTCTGGAGTTTCCTAGCACAAACAGTAATATAAACACTTTTTACTTTAATAAATTAACATCTCTCTCCCTCAGCAGCTGCTGGTCTCTCACTGGAAAGAGAACAGTATCATCTTTTTCTGCTTGGCAAATTTTTATTCTGTGCTTTCAACAAGGCTAAAATTAATGTGCCTTGGTATTTGATGGAATTTTTCCTGCTCCTCTCTTTTTTTTTCCCCTTTGAATGAAAATACTGAAGGTTGGTATAGCTCAGGGATCCAGGCAGCTTTTGTTTCAGCTGATTGCAGATATCACTATTTGTAATTTCAGGGGCTTGTGCTGAAGACACCAACCAACGATGTAGAAGAGAGGTGTCCGGGATCACAAATCAGAATTTCGGCTGCTTGGTACTTGTCAATCTCTACTGGCACCTGGCAGAGACTAGAGACTGGGATTATATTGACATCAGGCAGCTGTTCCCTCTCCAAGTCAAAGCTGAATATATTTTTACAATGGTGAGATGAAGGTGCCAGCCAACACATTACCCCAGCTTTTCTTCATCTGAGCTGTCAGTTTGTTACCTTCACCACACTGACTTTGTTCACACTTCTAAAGAGAAACACAAGTGAGTTTGGGGCCTACAAAAGTGAGGGATTCAGGTTAATGAGGACAGTCAAATAAATCTAACCAAATAAAAGGGCATCTTTTAAACAGAGATTGGCGATCACAGTGAAATGCATTAAAACCTGGGTTTCATCCCTATGTGGTGGTGAAAAAACCATCACTACAAATTCATCTCTTCTTGAGGACTAAGGCTTACTCTGAATACTCTTTCCCAAGACTGTACAGCAGAAATACGAGACATGCTGATCCTACAACTCCTATGGCAATAGAGCAGAGCACACATGTATATCTTGAACACCAGCTTAGACATGCACTGTTTTAATAATGTATATGGCTACTACCAGAGAACAGTCAAGAAAGCAAGTTACTTCACAGCCTTCTCCAACCATGGAGAATAATGTCTAAAAGATTCAGGATCAGTGAAAACACTTTCATGAAGGTGGGACAGCATTTAGGCAGAGATTAGGAAAAGGGACTTCTGTTTAATGCACCTAGAAGACTTTTCCATTGGATTATAGTAACTGTAAGGTAAACTCCCTTTGGGCTGAAGTGTATTTAATTTTAAATTCAAAAACATCTAGGCAGCTTACACAGTTCTCTTCCGTTTACTAAGTGTCGAGGAGATGGAAAGTGCCATAGGATGAAACGACACTTATGTGCAAGTCTATGTATTCAGAGTATGCAAAGGGAAGAATGGCAATGGAAAAATATATACCAACAAGGCATATTTCCCAAATTACCTTGGCAGCGCACTTCAGCTGCACTACAGAAACTTTTTGCTAGTGCAGTAAGCAAGCAATCATTAGCGTGCTCATGTGCTTTCCCCTGCTATTTGACTTTACTTTTGCACTTTCGTGCCAGATGTCTTTTCCACCCTAGCTGTGATGTCTGCAACTGCTCTACATGAAATGAAAAGTAGCCAGTTTCACAAAGATTTGGCCAAACCATAGCACAGAGGGATTCCAGTACGAAGAAATGGTATCTGAGTATTACATAAAAAGTTTTAGGCTGTTAAGACTTGAGTTGCTATTTTAAATGAGCTTTAAGCTTCAGACTAAGTAGAAACAATAACGACAACAAAAGCAAGAGTCAAGATTAAAAAAAAAACCAACCCCAAACCACGCTCTCCTTAATGAAACATGCACAATGACCAGCTTTCTAAGTATTATATTCTGAAAACTTACCTTCAAAGGCTTTGGCAGCATCTACCAAGTTTGACCAGTCCAGATCAGAGGCAGAATCAGGCAATGGCATAAGACCAGGGTCTGGCATGGGCTGCCGTCTCTGCTCCTGGATATCTGTGAGGGAGCTGTCTGAGGCAGAAAACTCTCCTAGAGTAACACAGAACAAATTATAAACTCCATAAAAAAAAAACCACCCCAAAATTCCTTTCTTAATACTAACGCATCCCTATTTTTCATTTTTCTGGGATAGCACTTTTGGAACCAGAACTCAGTAGAATGTTTGATCAACTATAGTTGACCAGATACAGCACGTTACAAGCCAGGTTTCTAGGACAGTGCTGCTCATCAGGACATTCAGCTCCTTTCTAACCTGCCCAAATCTTTGCAGCTTAGCACTTCAAAAGCCAATCTCTGCCTCCCCCCAGCACTGGGGCTGGGGGCAGTACTCTTCTACCCAACGATTCCTGCCTCTGCACAAGCTGAAGATACTTTGGAGGGCTCTGCAGCTTGCTGGGGCTTCTACACTCCCTGGCACTTATTTGCTGCTGTAAAAATACAAAATTGTGGGGTTTTTTTCCTCCTCTCTTTACGATCTCGTAAACCAATGGGATCAGACTTAGGCCTACCAAGATGAATCAGAACAAGAAAACTCTTAAAATGACTTCCAAAGCATTGCGTATCTCTCAGCTGTTTAGTGAAACCTCTTGATCTTTACTGAAAAATACCCACACCCACCCGTAAGTTGGTACATGGCCCGCTATGGAAAAAACATTGGCAAGCTTGAGAGAAGGATATAAAGTCCCTGTAATTTTTGTGCAAACTGGTGCCTAGCAAAGTGAAACACTTGAATTATTGCCACTAATTAGAGAAAGACCAAATTGTGAAACAACAATTATCTACTTTAGTTCAGTTTACTGGCTGGACAATCAAAAAACATGCAAATGCCTAGTCAGTCAGCACATGTGTAAGCTCAGAAGCAGCAACAACCTGCTTCCTCATGCCCTCTGTCAAGGCATAAAGAAAGTCTTGAAAAATTTGTAGGTGGTATTAGAAGCACCAGGGATGTAGGGGCCAGAAGATGGACTGGGCACCTGGGAGGAAGCTGCAGAGAAGGGTATAGTGAAGAATCCATTTGGACCAGAACGAACAGAAAGACAGCGTGGTAGGCAGGACACAAGTGCATTGGAAGGCAAGTGCCACTACTTGTGTTGCTTATTTTTGCCCTCCTTTTTTATAGTCTAATAACTATGTAACTTTAATAACTAAAATATCTTTCTAATAATTTTAGCTAAATAATATTGCTGCCTGGGAAACAATGCCCAGAAAAGCTACACTGCATTCACTTCTTTGCTCAAAAATCTTACAATTTATTTCTTGTCTCTGTGTGTGCTTACTTTTTATAAGCGTAAGTTCAGCTCTATATTAACACTGAGGATTTTTGTATTATCTCCCTAAAAGAGGGCAGTTATTTGGGAAGTTCTTAACATGAAAATATTTACAATTAGTGAAAAGATACACAGAATTAGAAGAAAAAACTAACCATTTGAAAAATTACCTGTTTTTAAAAGTGTGAGTTGGATTGTTAATTAAGACAGATGAGTAAATAAGAGTATTTTAGCTCATTGTTTTCCCTCTTCAAAACAAATGAAGGTGCTCTGGAATGGCTGTTCTTTGTTATGAAGATCTTTGAATTAAAAGAATTTTTAATAGCTGGAAGCCAACAAATACTTGTGGTATTAAATATCCAGCTCTACTTAATCCTTCTCTCAGCAAAGGCAAGAGGCAGGTGGGGGGAGACAATTCGTGTGTCACTCAAATAGCTGGTTCTTTTATCATGCAGGCCTACATTTTATAGAAAATAGAAAATCTTGTTTTGTTGACAAATGTAGGAAGCTTATGTGCTAGGAGGAGCAATTGGTTTGGTGTGGAAGAGAACGTGACAGTGAAAGAAGGTTTTTGTGGTTTTCTCTTCGGAAAATACAGGCATCTAAACAAAGAGAGACCAAGTGCTACTTTCCACTTCTAGTCAGATGGCATCATTATTCTTCTGACCCCAAGCCCTCAGAAGCCAAATCCACCAGCCAGTTACAAGTGTAACCAAGTCTGCAAAGTTATTTTTGTGCATATAAAAAGCAGAAGTGAAGAGAGCTCGGTCTCCTAACTCTTAGGCAAGAAACGTTATACAGAAACAACAGTTCATTAAAAGGTCAGGTTCAACACTGAAAACCGATGCCTGGTGATCACAGAAATGCAAAGAATTTAAAATAGATTTCTTCGGCAGCCTTCACTGTCAAATGTATCTTAAGTACCTAAATACAGACTGTGCTTAGGGCCCACTATAGCGAGTTGAATCTATTGATAGCCTTGCGTTTTCCTCTTGAAACATACCAAAACATGAATAAATCATGGCAGATATGTACTTCTTCAGAAAACACTGCAGAATCCTACACTGTGAGACCTAGCTCTATTTCTGGAAAACACATTTAGTACACACTTAGTTATGAGGTACAGCGGGAACCTGTGAAAATTCCCTCTCTCACCAACTGAGACATTCACATGTAGCAACACACAACCTATCGGATAATCCTACTGAGACTTTTCAGTAAACTAATGGGGGAAGTTTGAGTGCCTTCTTGACAGCAGTTTATCAAGTAACTTTTTCTTGTTAGCTGTTGATGTGTGACTAAAATTAAGTAACGCAAGTCCTGTAAAATGAATAGGGTAAGGGAGTGAATTTGAAAACAGTTGGTGAAACAAAAGCTGTATCTGGTGTAGTTCTACATCCAAATGTCCACTGGTATGTATCCAATTTTATATCATTATTTTCCTAATAGTATTTTGTTCCCGTAGTCCCACACTAAAGGAACTGACACCCGAAGTTGTCACTGGTGGATAACCAGGCATACATTATTTGCCCGTTGGTCCAACTAGTCCAGATGACTCCTGGAAGAAACAGTGAAAATTTACAGCCAATGAGGCAAATTTTTGTGCTCCCTCCACAAGGTAACTGTATGAGCAGTCATGCAGTCTTATACCCACTGAAGTGAAATAAAAAAAATTTCCGTCGTGTTTTATATTTTCAGGCATGTGACTTGACTCTCCTCATTTTAGCAAAATCAAGATGGAAGTACTAACTGCTGTAACAAACATTTTCCCTTAACATGATTCACAAAGGATTCCTTTGAAAGTAGAAAAATGGGAAATACACTTACCATGTAGTGATTTCATTCCCAAAGTATATGATGGTCTCCGTAATGGCAGCGACTTTGGGAGAGAAGGGTACGTGCTGGTGAACAGGACATCATTTGGCATGGCTTGGTCCAAAAGTGAGGCCCGCGAGGTGAAGAAGTGGTCCCTTTGACCACTGTAAATACTCTCATCTGACAAAGTCCTTTGCAAGGCACGCCTTGTGGTAGGAGTGCTGGGAAAGGGAGACTGACAGGACAGAGTGTGTGACTATACATTCATAAAAACAAATAAAAAGAAATGAGAAAAAAAAAATCAATAAAGAAACTTTTGCAGTCTATGTTGAAATAGTTTTTAAAACTTTTTCTTTAAATAAGAAAGCAAGTGTTAACACAGTATTTTTTCAGAGTGGATAGGAAAAAGAACTAAAAGAATCTGCTCTGAAGGAGATTATAACTAGATAACATATATAGGTCTTTTTTAGCCAATCTCACATTCTACCTTTTAAATACCTTTCAGACTTCTCCTGAAGTGGAAATCTCAGGCAGCCCTCACGGGTTCTACAGCTGACATGTAGCAGATATAATGTTTACAGAAACAGGCTGAATGCTGCATAAACCAGGGTTCTCCCTCATGCCTGGGAGAGGCTGCCTTCCTGCAGGCAGAGCACCAGCAGATGTCAACTAATTAAAAGTCTCATATTATTGAACAACTAGGAACGCCCACCACTGCTTCGATTCTTCAGAAGGAATTGAATCAAAATTAAATAAGTAGTCCCATGACTAAGAGAACTTGTGTCTTACCCCCACCATCATCCCAGCTTCCTCCACGCTCCACATAGGAGAAAGCAATGCTGGGGTTAGCCTGGAGTTACATACTCTGTGGCCAGTGCCAGCGAGCTGCTATCAAAGAACGCATAACCGTTCCCATCAGCAGAGACATTGATTATCATGAAACCTGTAGCAATATAAGTATCTCTAAGACATAACATTTCTTCACGGTTTGGTTGAAATTTGGTCCACAGGCTTTGATGGAGAAATGGCAAACAGAAAGGAAGACCTCACCACCCTCATTTGCTCTGTAAGCAAGTTTAAACAAAAAAGGAGAGATAATATGATTTCCAGAAAGAGTGATTAAACATTATGAAGAGTTGCTCATTTGCACAGAAAAATAGTTATCTCTTCTCAGAAAAAGGAAAAAATGTTTAAACAGACAGTACTCTATTCCTGTGATCAAAATCCCACACTATAGGGTGGGAGAAGAGCGTGGAGGAGGGACTATTGGTACTGTACAGTGGAAGACAATCTGCCAGAACCTTTTTTTTTTTTTCCCCAAAAAACATTACAAATTTTAATATTAAAAGACTGCTGCAGGTTTTGCTTTTATGGATTAAGGATCAGAAACAATTAAGATTACTTTCAAAAACCTCCTATCATCAAAAGACAAGGAAGGAAAGACAAGCCACGTCCCATGCCAACTTTCTATTACGTCAACTTCTCCCTTCTGCACTGCCTCCCTCAGGACGTGCCCATCACAGTATGAATGTTGCATATACAGTTAACACTACAGAAATTACAACTTCTGGTACACAGTTGTCACAATGTTACATTGAGGATCAAGCTTTATTGTGAAATTTAAAAGCCCAATCAGCAGGTTCATGTTATGATCCAGTGAAATCTCCCAGCACTTCTCCTGAAGTGGCAAAGGAAAAGAAAAAGCTGCTAAGTCAAGCAGTGTTTACTCGAGGGTCGTATAGTTCACCTAGTGTTAAAGAATTAGGAGCTGGAACCACCAGTTAATATCAGACCTTGAGACTAAAAGGTTGCAGAGATACGAATATCTGATGGAGTTGAAACAGAGGCAATACTGGTAGGAATTGTCTTCTGGTAATAGAGCAGAGGGAAGAGAAAAAGAAGGGTGACTTGTCTGAGAAGATATAGTGCATAAGTAGTAGGTAAGGAGATAAGGAAGGCTGGGAAGATAATAAAAAGACACACAAGGCACACAAAATCACAGCCTAGAACAAATTCTACTAGCAAACAAAGCCTTTAGCAGGCAACAGACAGGAAGGAGAAGGATTTTTGGTCTTTGTGCAGTGAACTGATGAAGGGCGTTATTTTTTTTCTTTTTCATTTTTTTTTTTAAACTGTCAAAAATTTTTTATGCCATAAGAGCAACCTTTTGTAAGATAAAATATAAATCATGCAGTGGGCAGAAATGACAGTTACTTTTAAAAATGGAAGCGATTTAATTTATTGGTGTGATAAAATGTTAGTAACTTGCTGAAATTTATTAAAAGTGTAACCCAAGTTAACACACTTGTTATAGTCACCAAGAAATAAAGATCAGGGTAAGAATTGATTCACTAACCCCAAAGCAGAGCAATAACAAACTTGGGAACATACACTCTTTTCATGGTCTTCAGGTCACCTCTTTAAACAGAATGGAATTTCTTGGAATGAAAACAATCCCCTTGCTCAAAACAACCAACAGGAGATGCTCACACTGCCCATGTCCCACTCCCCTCAGAATTACCACAAGCCTAAGTAAAAGATGTCTCGCCATTGGCAAGGGTTTTTTTTTCCTCCAGCCTCAAAGGTAACATCTGAAATAATCTGTGTACGGAACCTAGCACTTACAAGTTTTACTAAGCCACTTTAGGTTTTTACAAGCAAAGAAAGACGTTGCAGCTCTCTCTTCTGCATGGTTGCTGTGGAAACCATTTGGGCTCTCGGTGATGAGCCTGAGCTGTTAAGCACTGACTGTACATGGAGACTGTAGAAATCAAGACAAAATGATGGGTTTTTAAAAAAACCCTTCAAAATGATGGATTTTAAAAATGAATATATGCACTTTTGTGTTACACACATTTTGAAACACATCAGGAAATATTTCTAACTATTTATTCTGTATAAACATTTCCTTAAGTTTAGGGAGCATTCTTGGTCTTTGTGCAGCAACAGAATCAGAGAGGCATAGAAGTGTGCTTTTTGCAAGGAGTTTCAATACTGTCAACAAGTCCCTGTCTAGCGATGCAATCAGAGAAGAACAATTTAAATGCATAAGACAACACTACAGGATTTTCCATGAGCCAGCAGTCCTAAATGTTCTTTGCAATTTGGTGTTCTAGTCTTTTTAAATTTGCACACAAAACTGTAATAGTATTGCAGAGACAGTAATAATGAAGCTGTTCCCCAAATGTATTTCTCTAGTAGATAAGTCTGTGACAAACAGATGACTTTCTGTCCATGATGAGAATTCAGGGAATGCCTTGCATTTTATTTTCCTGTGACGGGTGAGAATAGAAAAGATCCTATCTGAGAAACTCTTGAGTCAAATGCAAAGTCCAACTGAGTAAGCTCTGTATGAATGAATGCTTCAGCTTTGACTGCTTTGAAAGCACTCAGCACTTTCTACACAATCTTAAAACTTCATGGCCTTCATCCTTTTCCAAATAGCGATGCATTTGCTATATTAGTTGATATGCCTAGGCAGCAATGAACTCAATCATCAAATTCTTATAAAGTGTAACTTTACACATTTCCATTTTGTAACAACTGAACTATGACTTGGATCAGAAGAGAACCTGTGCATTGGTCTTCAGGTGTTCTGAGATTTCACTTAACTGTGACAAGAGATAGCCAGATGACAGACTCTCTCTCTAACATACCTTAAAATTCTTCTGGGATTCAGGTGTTGGGCTATCAAGATCTATCAATTTCTTCAGCTCTTCTTCAACGGTGGACTTGGATGCTCGTTTTGGTGATGCTCGTAGATCTCTCGCTGAAGCACGCAGCCGAGGGTGGGCCATTTCATTGCCATCACTCTGGTGACGTCTTAAATGAAATGGAACAGACACATTCAGGTCTCAAAGCCCTGGGGCAGGAGGCATGAATGAAACAAGAATTATAGCACCCTCAAGATTTTCAAAGAAAAAACCTAGGTAGGGGACATGGAGGAGGGAAGGAGTTTCACTAATACAGCAGAGCCTCATCTTAAGGAATACCTGCTGAAGCAATAAACTTGTTAAAAAAATCAACTAGCAATACACTCAAAGGTTATCGTAATACATTTTCCCAATAAGGGACTGAATCTACTAAGATAACGTATATTCTGTACAAAACTAAAAAATATACATGTCTTAAATGAGCCCAAAAGCAGCAAATCACTAAGTTTCTTTAATCTTTTAACTGGCTTTTTATAATGCGGTTTTCACAAAATTTCACCATCTCCTTTTTAAAGCCAGTTATCAGTATCATCTAGGGATACTGTGCTTGACCCAACAGAAGTCAAGAAGGGTTGAATAATTTACTTTGAAATGGGCCTTCTGAATCACTTGCCTTCCAAGTCATGCTAGACTTAAAGGAACAATATTTTTCTGTAAGTTGTTTCTCAGTTTCTCTTCCAAAAGAGATGGTTGCATATTGTAACTCAGAGAGATCTTGGCTTGCTTTAAGCCAGTTAGACTGGATACTGGCAGCAATCTTAACAAGGCAACATGGAGTGCCACAGAATTAATGCATAGCATGCACGGTACTACTACATGGATGAGAGGCTTAAGGAAGAACTCAGGCTCTGTGTTAAGAGGATTTTTAATATTTGCTCGAATAGCATTTTTGAGTCACCTTAAAGAAGTCCCAAGGAAATGTAAGCTTTAATAGGACTGAAATCCATACAGCTCTCTAGAAATGATGAAAAAAATCTTTTACAACTTAACAGTGAATTAGATTAGCCAACTATCAAATATTTAAGCCTAACCGCAGAACTCTAGATTAGAGATTAAGGTCTACAGAAGACTAAGTATTCTATTAAATAGTCTTGAGCTCTTCTATACAGAGAAGTGTCACAGATCTCAATGCTTCTTTACAATTAAAGTAAATAACCAAACAAGAGAACCAAAAACCAGTCTTACTTTCTTGAATCCATAAACCCCACTGAGTTTATTGTCCCTTCTGGCTTTTTCCATCCGATCAGATACTTGCTAGTAGCACCCTGGCGAGGGTAGAAAGTCCTAGGACCAGATGAGGAGGAAGAGGAAGAAGAGAAAGAAGGTGCGAGCTGGGGAGAAGTAGCAGAATGAAGCTCTTCTTTAGGTGAGCTTCTGGCACTCGTAAAAACAACCGGGCTGGCAGAGTGTCGTGAGCTCATGGTACTAGGAGAAAAACATAATAAAGACAAAATTTGCCTCAAATGTGTATATATGCACCTTGTTTAACTATTTTTAAAGCAACTCTGGGCACAAAATGTTACCCTCATCAATAGTGGGTAGAGTAGCAAAACCAGCTCACTCTTCTTAAGAGCCTTCCACCAATGTTTCATTAAAAACATCTCACATACGAATGAAAAATTTGGTAAGCAACCTCTAAGGATGCAGTATACCACCTTCCCCTCATTCCCCTTCATAAATGGGAAGAATAGGATTCACAGTCATTAGGAAGCTTAAAAGTAATAGAAGAGATTGTAGCTTAATTAGCAAAAAAGAACTCAAGTCCAATTTCTTGCTGGAATTCCTGGCTGTGAAAGAAAACATATTTTGAAGGAACTTAAGCAACAGCAAATATCTCTTAAAGACACCACAGCAAACCAAAGGGCTGCCTGGATTTTGCCTGAAAAGCAGTTATCATTTGCAAAAAAACTCTTAAATTGAGAAGTTTGAGCAGGCCTCTAACACATATCACAATTTGTCTAGACAGAAAAAAGAGTTGGGATGACCAACTGCAGCTTATTGTTGGAAGAAGGAGGGGGGCTTTAGATGGGAGCTACTCTTTAGTTATGCTGATATTCAAATCTGATGCAACTTGCATCATAACAGGAGCACTCGGGCTTAAGACATTATTTACTATAACAACCTTAAAAGGTCAGGCATTTCTAAGTACAGTTACAGGAAAACTTTGTGCACAGTCTTAGTACTGAAATAGCATTATATATTTGGAGACCAGTTTTCTATCAGCTCTCTACACAACTTAGCTGCATTTTCATCCCTGTATCCAACACTGCAAGGAAAGAATTTGAAACAGATGGCCCCATGGTAAAGAACAGTTTCTGACTGAGAAACAAAAATTAGCTGGAAGGCTGAATAAAGTCTCTGAATAATCTCTTCATTCTTAGCTTAACAGAAAATCCTTCACCATATCTTGATAAAAAAATGCATTTTCACATCTCTCTCACTGAAAGAGAAAAAAGAACTTAAGGTTAAATTTATGTTGCCACCTGGGAAAATAATCTCACCTACATTTAGCCTTACAAAAATCAGTTATCTAATCTATGCCACTTGTCTGGCTCCTGCTGTAGTCCATGGAGAATTATCCTTAGGAGGTGATTCTCCTCATCTTAAATTAGGTGTCTCAGACAGGGAAAATTAATGCTTTGGAGTTTCTCCTCTCTCTCTCCATTGACAACAGATGGAGTCTAAAAAATCACCTTCAACTATGTTTCATTTTCATATGGCTCAAGTTAAGCACCGTGAGTCCCAACAGCTAAGTGCTGTGGATTTAATGAGGAGTCTGAGTGGACTGTATGTAGTCTTCCTACCTCAAACAGCACTGGCTGCTGCAGCCCATGCTTCCATCTAATGTACATGGGGATGGTTGTGAAGTCCCTCACATCAGGGGCAAGATGCATCTGCCCATATGTACGCAAATCAAATGACAAAAATACAGATTTTGTATTATAGAATTATTTTTTTTCTTCCCTCCATCTGTACATTTGAAAGGCCTTTACAAAAGATGGAAGATTGGGAAAATACAGGAAGAGATTTTCCTGTCCATCAAGCCCATATATTTGGTGCTGCACATCAACAACCTTCGTATTTATAACAGATGTAAGTAAACATAATTTAGAGCAAGAAAGCAGAGAAAAATAAGAGCTAGGGGGAAAGGCAGTAAATTTCTCTTCATTCCCCCTTCTCTCTTCTTTTTCAATACTGAAAGAAAACTCCTACACATGCCGAGTAAATCAGCCCATCTGTGAAGCATCACCACCACAAAATTGAACCACCAAGGTTTGGGGAAGATGCACATCTTTAAAGAAAATGTATGGGGCTATTTTTTTTTTCCATTTTTACCCCCTTCTAAATACACTCAAGAAGTGGAGAAGCCTTTTGTTTCAGTGTAAGAAAAGGGAAGCTTGGATCACATTTCAGAATTCTTTCATCCATCAGGTAGTTCTCAAGGAAGTGCTAGCTGTGAGAAAACATTTCTTGATAAAAACCAGTAACAACAACTAGATAGGCTGGTAGCGTTGATCCTTAATATTACTAGGCAAAGAAGCCAAAAAATGACATTCAGTATGCTCTACATAAAATTTATATACAAAATGCATATATATATATATATATAATGA
>WAAD01010070.1:83389-114275 GCA_013389945.1 Fregata magnificens | reverse complement strand
CCCGGGTTGAGCAGAGGGGCACAGGCCCGCCGCAGGTGAGGCGGTGGCACCGAGGGGCAGAAGGGGCGCGGGGCTGACATGGAAGCCGGGCGCCGTGGCCTTGAGTGACAGGGAGGGTGGCGGCACCCGGCCACAGCGGAGGGCCGGGTTTTGTCGCTCCCGTAGGCCCCAAAATACCCCCGCCGGATAGCTGGCAGAGGAGGACGCGCGCTGGCTCCCTCATAAATAACCTGTGGCTTGTGTCCCACCTAACTCGGCGGTAGCCGGTTCGGGGGAAAAAAAAAAATGCAGGAAGAAGGAGCAGGTGATGTGGCCGCTGAAACCAGGAGAGGCCAGGAGTTGGGGCCAGCGCCGTGCTCAACATGGCAAAGCTCTTGACAGGAAAAAGGAAGCTGGTTTGGTAGAGCGGCGCCGGCGGGGGGACAAAGGTCCCGACACAGTTGCGTCGGCTGTCAGAAGCCATATGAGGACCTGGACTCCTCTGAGGTGATGTGTGAGCTCCGATTGCCGTGGCTTCGCTTGCTTGTAGTAGATGTTAGGAAAGCGGAGAGTATTCTGTAATTTGCTGTGATACAGCCCAACATGGTGGTCGGTGCCTCAGAGCCTCATGGTAAGCCAGAGGAAGGACTCCTCCTGGGCTGGGGGTTCTCTTCCCAAGCCCCTCAAAGAACCATTCGGTGAGCGGACAGCGAGTGTTCGCTCCATGGGCTGGGCTGGTGGGAGGCAGCGCCTGCAGCTAGCGTGCACTGCCTGTAAGTTAAGCAAATCCATTCTAAAGTCCAAGAAGTGACAAATACATGAGCCAGTGTACAGATCTGGAGGTAGAAAGGTGAAATGAATCCTCTGGTTGGTAACCCATAGGCTGCCACAGGCTTCCGTGTGGTTTTGGATAAATCAGTTTTTCTTTGCCACTGTAGAAGAGGAATAGTAATGCTCTTGCTTCTCACAGGCTGTTGTTAGGCTTAAGACTAATATACTTGTATTATTGTGAGAGGGCTTTATGTACACAATTAAAATGGTTTGCTTCTTATCATCTCTCTATATAGAACTGGATTTAAAATTAACTGACATAGCAGTGGGACACGGAGGAATGTTAGGCACTGCATGTACTACGTGGAGGATGGTAAAAGGAGAAACAAAGTGTGCCAAGGCTACAAACGCCTGTGGTACATACACAGAAAATGAAAAGGAAAAACAGGGTGAATTATTAGAAAGGCAAAAGGAGTACTGAGAGGACAAGGTCATGAAAGCCCAAAGGATGGAATTTCAAGGTGGATGTGATCAGCAAGCCCCAAGGCTGAATTAAAACAAAAAAAAAAAAGCCGAATGAACTGGAAAAGCTGGGAACTAAAAACAGGTAGAGTTGGAGATTAGTAATTTCTTTGTTCATTGCTCTTAAAGGGAGGAAAATACAGCAGTAGAGGCAGAAAGTGGGTTAAAAACAAGTTTTAAGTCCAGAGCGTAAAGTGGACAGATTTTTAATCTAGGTTTAATGAGAGCTGTTCTTTAGCTACAGGTATATGAGGTATGTCAGAAATACTAGGCCAGGCATTCCCCTGGCTTGCTTTAAACTGAGATTAATGCAGCTGAATTCCTTGGACTTGCAGCATTGTTAAACCGGGCTAAATGAGAAGAGAGTCAAGGCTGTTATTTTCAAAAACTTCAGAAATGCAAACAATGACGTTCTGCCAGAAAGAAACTGAAGAGTTAAAGACCTTTTGAATTTGTCGCATACTCCAAACGTAATGGAGATGAAAGTCACAGACTCAAAACTCAATAGTCCAGCTACGAAACACCTAAGAAAAGGACCAAGGTACAAATATGGTGCCCGGCTAAAACCTAATGATAGTTATTAGTTCATGGGCTAATTTGGCTTCAAAAGTCTTTTGTTCTTTCGCTCTCTTTCCCACATGTCTTTTGGGATGCAATTAAAGGTCTTGGTCTTAGTTTTTACATTTGCTAATGTGCTGAGCTACTTCAGGTTGTCTTGACATACTGTTCCCCAGCGTGGTCAACAGAAATACCAAGTTCAACAAAATCCATCTTCGGGTATATGAAGCATTTGCCATATTTTATGATTACAGCACTTCACCAGCAGCACAAAACAATTCAATGAAGGTGGTTGTCCAGTGACAAAGCTGCAGCAAAGAGTGGTGGTGGTAAGGAAACTCTGAAAGACAATGAGTATTTATATTACAATGGTGTCTACAACATGCTAGAAATGTTTTCCAAGCATATAAAGAGACTATTCATTGCCAAAGAGCTTGTTCCTTAAAAGACAGCGTAAGGACAAAGCACAACGAAAAGCAACATATGGTATACAAAGCAAAATGACCACCGTGATGGTTGCCAAAACTGAGGGGGAAGGGACTTCCTCCTCTTTCTTTTCTGCTGGTTACTCTTCCCTTGCTCCCTAACGTGGCATTTCCAAGATAGCTAATGTCTTGTCTGTGTCAGTGAATACTGGAAAAGAACTTGACTGGTGACGAGGTGATAATGAGACATATTGCTTTGCTGGGAATGCAGATGAAAAGTCTTTAATACCAATCACAATGAGGATGCAAGGTCATAGTTTTTTGTCACCACTTAGATATGGATCTGATATGTTTATTAGAAATGCAAAAAAAAAAAAAAAAGAAAAAGGGGTTGGTCAATGAATAACTTTTCTGTTTTCATTACATAGTAATAATAGCTGCATTTATACCATGCTTTACATATTTTGAGTACTGCAGCGGTAAGGTTGTATAAGCAACCAAAAAAGAATCTTTGAAGCCCAGGGAGAGGGGGGGAATGCAGAATAACAAGATTAGAGAAGTCTAATTCACAGAACAAAATCAGCTTAGAAGTAAAGTTTAAAGAAAAAGTAATCCCATCTTCAGACAGTTTTGCTGTGTACAGGACAAAAAAGTCCCTGGAACTCCAGGCTACGTTTTTCATTGCTGCCAGAAGGCCACTTGGAAGCTACACGTGCTCGTGGTAGTAGTGTAAGGCATCAGTCAGACAGATGTGTGTCCACGATAGCGTCACTATTAAAATCCANACCGTGTTCTTCAGCCTGACTGCTCTTATTCCACTTAAACCATTATTCACTGATCTCAACGGTGGCATTTTTCAAGCTTGCTTTTCATACCAGCAAGTGAACTGTAACAGGTTTGCAGCTTTTCCAAATAAAACTAGAGAACTGTTTGTCTGAGTTGGATTCTCTGTTAAACTCACTTCCTTTCTAATCAGGACAAACTGTACAAAGTACATCCACAAGGCTATGCAAGTGCCTCTTTGTTGAATGCACGCTCTTTTCCTGAGGTACTCAAAGGGTTAGCGTGGTTTATTCATCTCCCAAATACCTCCCCTGCCCCCTGTTTCTACGAAGCGAGGAAAGGGTCACCCATGAGAGGTGATCAGGAAGGTGTAGGGTTATTGACTGGCTGTGCTAGTGCCGACCATTACGGAGGAGCACAGAACCGTAGGGTCCCGTCAAGTCGCTCTCTGGCCCGCACAAGCTAAGGGGTCTCAGCAATTTTCAAGATCCAGGCTTCAGCTCTCTGATACACCAAGAGCTTGATATTCTCCTGTCACGGTATGAAATGGCACACAGCCCTTGGGACAACAGAGAATCGGGCTCAGAGTCCCGAAAATAATCCACAGTACCCTGGACCACCTCCCATCCCGCTTAGTGCTTATGGATGCCATTGTAGAGTTTCCCTAAAAGTTGTTGCTGAAATTAAAGTAACAGAATAATTTGGTTGTTTATCACTGAATATCATAATGGTATAATGTTTAAAGGAAAAACCTTTCATTATAATCTGAGATTATAAGGGTTGGGCTAAATTATAAGAAGTATTCTCAATTACTTTGTGTAAACTTGTGTTTAATATTGTATTTAATATTGTGGGATTCCTCCGGGCTTTTCAACTAAAATTGTTTTTGCTGTCCCTGAATCTGTCTGAAATGATATGCATTTGCTTCTCTGGGAATATAGCCTATTTTTATTACACCAAAAATATGGTTAGGGTTGATCCAGAGAGAGTTATACGTATTAAAATATTTGATTACTTTAACAATTTTATTCATATTTAAAGAAAAATTAATTATGCTAGTGAAGTACAAGACAATGTCCTTTTTTCTTTTTTTTAACTGAAAATGCTGCTACCAGATGTCTATATCTGTAAAGCTATGGAAATGCAGCAGAACTTAGAAAATGCTCACGACTGACTCATTCCAGTTTTGTCCTCATTTTAAACTTTGTACCATGGAAAGTTCAAAAGCTTTTTCCACATTGTTTGGGAGGTTTCTCCAGAGGGAATATTTCTGGCTTTGGTTAGAAAAGAACTCCCTGTCTTGCTAAAGATTGACAATTACGTACATTTTTGGCCTCTAACTTAAGCAAGCCCGCAGGCCCTTGGGGTGCTTAAAGTCCAGTTATGGGCAGAAAGTTACTTTGAAAGAACATTTTTTAAACACTGTTTGAAATCTACGCACTGATACAGCGATAAGCAGTTTTGGAAAAAAAAAAGATTCCTGTTCTATCTGTATGTGGGTCAAATTTATCTGAACTGCTCTGGAAGCGTTTCTCGATTTTGGTGCAGACAAGTCTTCCAGCGTGAGAACAAGGGACTCCAACATAAAGAAAGTCTCTCCAGCACTTCATAGGGCCATGATCATAACATGACCTTTTCACTTTGCATCTGATATGTGCTTCCTGCCCCTGTGTCATCATGATTCAGCATTGTGACATGCTGAAAGATCATCAAGGTGGAAACAATGCTGAGCAGCGTTAGGGTGATGTGGCCTGTCATGATTATTTTGCGTGTACCTGATTTATTGCACATCATATTTTCTCTTTCCTCGTCTTTCAGCTGCCAGGCACGTAGTTCTCTCTTCTGCCAGTGCCTGGCCTTGCACTTGGAAAAGAGAACAGGGATGCCCTGGGGTGTGGGCAAGAAGGACAGTTTGCTGTGTGCCCCTTGGTTTGGGAAGCTTGAGAGCGCCTCGGATCATGCATTACAATATATTCTATTTAATGAGTTACAGTCTCCGGTTTTTTGTTTTCCCTGATCCCTAGAAACTATTACCCAGAGCTCAAGAGAGGAACTCGGGAACTGTTGCGGAAGCCATAAAGATGTATTTGTCAAAAGACTGGACATTTTCTCTTGGAGTGAAGATGCAGCTTCTTTTCCCTTTCTCCAGCTGGCTAGCACAATTTCTGATATCTCTGAATTCTTTTTCTTACCGAGGCAGTTGTACCAGTAAGAGAGATTCCAAGAAAAGAGCAAGCTTCAAACGTTTGCTGCTATGAAAGGAGAAACCCATCTTGGTAATTTAAGAGAGGAAGGAAAAGACAATAGTGAGGGAGGTTTTGAACTGATAAGACTGAGTAGGTGTTATTCCTCAGTAAGACTTAGGGGTTTGATTTTTTTTTGTTGTTGAGGCAATTTCTTGAGAAGAACGGAGGCAGGCTTCATTTTTGTTTGTTTTCCGAATGAACAATGGTGTCCTCCCCCTTTTCTTGAACAATGGGGATACAATATTATAGCTCATGTTTTGTTGAACTATCAAGATAGCACATCTGTCCTGAAGAGCTCACCTTTGCCAGGGCTGGCTACAAGACACGCACACGCACACAAGTATTGTGAGCCTGAACCCTGAAAAGCCATCACAGTCTAGATTGAATCATAGAATCATTAAGGTTGGAAAAGACCTCTAAGATCATCAAAGATGGACTCAGTACAGCACAGCACTGTGTTCTGCTACACTCCCCGTTCCCCCTTCTGCCAGGACAGTGCCTGTGGGTTCCCGTGCATCCCTCTGATGTATATCGGGATGCAATGTCCTGTTGGTCCCAAGTGATGCCTTTTCTTGCATTTGCATCCTTCCTGAAGACACAGGCTTTTACTCCATGCCCTTCTGTTTGCCTTCAGTGCTCCTCTTGTGCCCTTCTGCAACGCTTTCTTCAGTTGTGCTACATTTAAGCCACAGTGTTGAGTTGCTGCCCACCGAAAGGGGTGGTTCTGCTCCCTCCAGCAGCATGTTCCTTAGCACCACGCTTGTCAAGCCCTTTGGTGAGTCAGTTCAAGAGAATAGTTTTGTGTTGGACTAGCAAGTTGGGTCGGCTTACAGAGTGGTTTGATGTGGTGCAAGAGAGGGTGTGGACCAGCAGGGCCAGGAGTCAGGGAGGGAAAAGCAGGACCACCCAAGTCAGAACAGTAAGCTGACTCAGTCATGTCCTATAACTTCACCTTTATTTACTTCATATTATATAACTTGACCCATTTCTACTTTCTCCCTAATTGAAAGAGAAGCCTTTCCTTTTGAAACTGTATTGAGAGAATCAGCAGATCCAAAGTGCAGGATATTCAATACCAAGACAGAAAAATGGCTAGCATCAGCTGATTCTGCTATCTGAGGATGTGGGGAGAGGTGTTCCGGGCTATTGATTCTGTGAACAACATGCCAGGGACTCACATTTTGTAAGTGTTTTTTTTCCTTTTCAGTTTTTAATAGTTGAAAGGTTCTGTCTGTTGGTTAAAATAGTTCTTGAGATTTTAGAACTGAAGAAACGTATTAAAAAATGTGATATTAATGCACACTCATTCTGAAGGTGTTCTGTGTCTTCTTGTTTCCTGGGCTAACAAGCACAACCCTCCGTGCAAATACCCTTAGTCTAACACCAGAGTAAGATATTTTAGCATGTTTTAAAGCACTTCTGAAGCAACTTATACCAAGGACAGATATTTACTAAACCAGGAATGCCAGCAGTGGATGTATAGTAATTTAAATTCCTACATGAGTATGAAAAATTGTTGTCTTCCCCCTGCATGATCTAAATTGACACTATTCGTTTACCTCTTTCAACGGACATTCAAATGGCACAATGCTGTTAATGAAGCCAGTAAAACATAATGCTGAATTGCACACTGGAGAGCTTTTACAAAGCAGTACCTAAATATTAGGTCCCAGGAAATTAAACTTACCAGGAGTTCATGCAAGCACACAGCTGAATATGAATTATTAACATCTTTGGTTTGTTCTTGGAGTGATAGTATGTGCTACAGAGCTGTAATTAGGGCTGGGTTGCATCTGAGTCTTGCTGTTGTGCTGCATCGGTTTGTCACTGTAAGAATTGCTACCCCTGAACCTGTTCCTTGCTCACCCAGCTAGCTAATTAGGGACCTAGAGATAAGGTGGCATTTATTGGTACTAAAAGAAATGGCCTTTCATTTTTATGCAGAAGCAAAAAACAGGTCAGCAAGCAATTTACACATTCTTCATCCACCCACAGTGCAATGGAAGATGATAATGCTTATCTTGTCAGGAGGCGGATTTCACTTTTTTCCTTACTGTTTCATTAGGCTTACATCTTCCGCCTGGCATTATTCTCTCTTTTTTTGTTGTTGTTGGTTGGGGTTTTTTTGTTGTTGTCTGTTGGGGGGGGGGAGGTTTAAGCTCAGACTGTGTCTAATGCTAGGACCATGTTCAGGAGTTTTCATTAAAAAACAGGTTCCTGAAAGGGTTCCTCAGATTACAGTTTCCTCACTCTGTGATATAGATAGAGTTTGAACTGGAGGGGATAGGCAGAGAATAGATAGAGACTCTGTCCTCACCTATTTACCAAATGGTATGCGTTGTTGAAATTTGGGTAGGAGGCAATGCTCCTCCCTTGTGCAAGCATATCCTCCAATAAAAGCCATGTGCTGCGAGCAAAAGTAGTTAAGGACTTGGTGCCCTTTTTTTTTTTTTAAATAAACAGCAACTTATCAACGTGAGAGGCCAAACACGGCTAGCTCATATACACACAAAGGCTCATGTGTTTGTGGATATGCCTGCTCTGCATACCCAGCCTGGCTCCTACCTTATTTTAGCAAGGGTGATCATTTCGCTCATATTTCAGTTGTGACATGAGTAAAAGAAATGCTGAATCATATTTTTGTGGAGCAACACTCAGCAGTGCATTTGTTAATGGAACCTTATTTTTGATTTAAAAATATCAGCCTCAAGAGACTGAATCTTTTAAGAAAAAACTACAGCACAAAGCTAAAACCAATTCTCCCTCTCTGTTACCTTAAGATAGCACTGAATCGCAGACCTAGGATAAAAATCAATTGAGAATGTGGGTTCATGTTAGAGTATCTGCCCCAAGCCTCTCATTTTGCATTTGTAATCCAGGTATGGATGAGGCATGTTAGGAAGAAAACTTCTTCAAAGGTTCATAAATGCCAACGTATAACATCAAATGCTTGCCTGGTGCACTGTATATTTTACTGCGAAGGTTTAGTGAATGCTATATGCAGGGCAAAGCTATGAAGCGAGGTAGCAAGCTCGTTTCCCTTTGTAAGCCTTCAGAGCAGCTAGATGGGAGCCCTTCCAGAAAGCTCTCTGGAAACTTTCATCTAGCCTCAGCGCTCTATAAATAGAGGAGGTCTTCATCCCCGAGGAGGTTTTGCAATGCCGTTCTGCAGGGGAGAGCCGAGCTCCGATGGAGGCAGTGGAAGGAGAGTTACGGAGCGGCGTGGTGGGACTGGGAAGGGGAATGGGATCTCCTTGAATGTGAGATGAGGTCTGCGGACAGGTTGAGAGGAGGATAATTAAGATGGAAGGCTCTTCCCCAAAACGTGTGTGCAGGGAGAAATTCCCTTAGATGCTACACAGAAACTACTGCCGGCAAAGTGGAAAATGCAGCCACAGCGACCGTCAGCTGCAAATGACAAAGAAAGATACCTGATATTCCCTCAGTCAGTCAAGAAACACTCCTGAAGAGAAGATCTTTCACTCTCCAGAACGAATGCAGAAATGGTTTCACTGGGATCAGTGAAAACAGCAATAAATGCTGTAAGAATTACTGTAGTTTACCACTTACAAATTTTTTAATTGCTCTGATGGATTGTCATGAGTGAGATAATATGTGACAAAGTAATCACAAACATAACCCTAGAGTAAGTCCCAAGAGCAAAACACTTGGCACTTTGTTTCTAAAAAATATGTAAATATAGAAGAAAACCAGCTGACTGCTACAGAAGCTAGAAAAATCTGTCCTAACACTCTCCATTTTCATTAACGTAGGTCCCTTGATTGTGACAGCAGATTAAAAAGTGTTGTCTTCCAAAATTTAGCCACAGTGTATTTTCCAAGATTTATCTACAGTTTAACTGTGGGGCAAAAATTTTATTGGGGGTCAGGCTTCATGTATTATTTTCAAACGAAATAACTTAAAAAATGAGCTTGAAAAAGGAAAATTTCACTCTGTCTTCTGATAGCTCAGCCTCATGGTAGTATCAAAATCTCGGTTACTATACATTTGAAAGAGGAATACTCCACTACCTGTTTGATTATTTTGGGGGAAGAAATCTGAAAATATAAAGAAGAGGCTTAATTTTGACTAAGCACAGTAATTTGGAGCCAACAAAGGTAATTTGGGAGACAACATTCTGTCTACAGAAGAACGAAAAATTAAAGCAAACCGTTTTGCTGCTCACAGACTGCATGTTGAACACACTGGGCTATAGATAAATTATTATTTGACCTCAAAGACCTTTGATATGCAGTCTTTAAATGGTTTTTTTTCCCTGCCAGCAGAGTTTCAGAGTTAAGAGAGATCTTTATTTTGTTGATATAAAAGTAATGTGGAAATGATAATATAGGAACACTGAGCCATTGCCCTACAAGATTATCATCCCTCTGCCTTCCTGAAAGTGTCATCCAGATACAATTTCTTTAAAGGTGAGGGAGATGCGCTTTCCGTGCTAGAACAGCACTTACTTCTTTCAGTGTGCTACGGTTTTATGGTAGAGTTTTAAAATCAGAACAATCTCATCTTAGATGGGCTAGTATGTATGATACAATGTGCTAATTATAAGGTAAATTACAAGAAAAAAAAAAAAACAAAAACCAAAACTGATGACAAATTACTTGGTCATATGTATGGCTTTTAACTACACCATGACAAAACGTGTCCAAATGGGAAGGGATTTCAAATAGTGGCATGCATTAGCTCCCAAACACTTCCCTTTGCTTTTTGATTCCAGTGAGCAAAATCATCCTAGCCTATCCTAGCCTGCTTCAACTGAATTGTCCACTGCAATCTCAAAGGCCGGAGTGGAAAGAGTTTTCTTCATGTAAACAAACCTGTTTACACACACAAAGAGAAGAATAGTCACTCCAATGTTGTTGTAATCCCCCTGAGCAGCTTCACAGAAACCTTAAGGCTGTACTCTTGCAGTGGTGCACATGTAGTTGAGATGCGTACACTGGTTTTCAGAATATTTTGTTAGTATTTTGCGAAGTACTGAAATACATTGTTCATAACTCGGTCTGGCTGCATGCTGTGTTGGTGTGAGAGTGCCTGAGAAGGAAGGGAGAGGCCAGAACTTGTTTCCAAGTGGTTTATTGACTATTAAACTCTTACAGCCAGGTAAAAGCAGCAGCAAATAACCTGATTCATGTGTTGCAACAGTGCACAGTCTCACCTCCCTCCCTGCATCGTATTTCCTATCTAGGTCACTGTGCAGTGCCAGGCTGTTGGTTTACCAGATAATGTTTCCACACGTTGACCCAGACGCGGTGATGACAGGCACGTTTTCAGGCTGTTTATGCAAACCACCAGTGTCCCGAGCCTGCTCCTGGCATGTATTTTACCTTCCTCCTTGCTGGTTTGGTGCCTGGTATGGCTTGCCCAGCCTTATGGATGGAATTGGCTATACTGACATCTGAACAGCTTTGTAGATAAAGCCATCTTGCCCGTCAGCCTGTCAAATGTAAATTCCATTGCTACCCTGCAACTGCTGTGTAATTAAGTGTTCTCCTGCTAGGCATACTCTGGTTTAACGAGTTTTATGAGTCATGGCAGCAAAGGGAAAGGAGAGTCCCCAAAAACAAGAATGGGCACAAACACCCCCTTGATAATCATCTTATTTAGAGAGGATAAGGTTCTCGCTTGTCCAGAGCAGTGAATGCCAGGTCTTCTCGGAGCACACTGATGCTCACTAAGGTACCAGGAGAAAGTGATTTTGCAGTTCTGAATTACATAAAACTTGGTAGTACAGACGCTTGAAAGGAAGCGGTTTGTTTTGAGTGTGCAGCATATTGGTTTGAGAGTGCTTGAGAAGGAAGGAAGAGGTGAGAACTTGCAAATTCTGAGCTCTCATAAGCTCAACCCCAAACCCATCTACACCACAGGACATGTATTACACGTATGAGGAGAGCATGTCCCTCTCCTGTACATTGCCAGGGCCCAGCAGTCAAGATCCCAGCGTTTAAAGCAGCACCGAAACAATTTCTTCCTAGCTGCAAGCAACTAGGTGCATGAAAGTCGCTGGTGTGAAAAGGCAGCTCAGCGGCACCGCTCTCTTGCCCCGCTGAGGCAGAGGAATGCACGCCGTGCATCGCCAGGACTGTCCGCACCCCCCTGCTTTCACACCTAGTTCCAGCAGGGAGGGACTGTGCCCCTGGCAGTGTGCACAGGGCGGTGTGGCTTTGCTTGCCCCCGGGTGGACCTATATGATAGCTGTAGGTAACTGCCAAGGCGGGGAAGAGGCAGTCAGGGAGCGTCTGGGGATGAAAAAAGGTTGGGCGCATCTGGAGTTCCTCTGACCAGACTTGCCCTCTCGGTGTAGCTCGCGTTGAACACAATGAGCCATGGAAAGCAAATGTCTGCTGCCTTAGCATATGGGTGCGTGGAGCAAATCACCACAGAGGTGTATAAGCCAATCTTTAAACTCCATGTCTGCCCGCTGAAGAGATCACTGCTCGCCCAGCGCTCAGGCACACACACCCCCTGCCAGCTTTCCTTGACCTATTTACTAGCAATGAACTAGATGCAGGCAGACCTTGCGTTTCAACTGCTTGAGCTAGCATGGCTCGCTTTGACTCCAGAGGGCCAAGGGAAGCACGTACAAGCAATTTTGCTGACAAACCTCGGAGGGTAGTCGTGGTTAGCAGCAGAATGGTGACGAGCTGGGGTGGGGTAGACTGGGGCATTAACCCTTCAACTACAGCTGGAAGAAAGGCTTGGGTCTCCAGCCTGGTTGTGGCCATATGGCTGCAGGCAGGCTATGACTGTCCAAGCAGGGCTTTGAGAAGGGCTGTTCCTTCCCTTCCTCTCCCCGTGCCACCCCAGGAGGTGCTGCAGCAGCCTGCCTGCTCCTCCCATGGCTGCCTTGTCTCTCCCAGGACTGAGCACTGCATCCTCATGCAGGGTCTGGCCAAACCTTGTTGCTTGCAGCAACACACAGCACGAATGACAGGGCTCTGTGCTGTCCCCAAGATGGGACAAGGATCAGCCTCTGCTGCAGCCCCTCTGCTTACCTTGTCCTTTCACCTTAAGCTCCTCATTCATCTGGGTACCATTGCAAATGCCGAATTAAACCCTTAATATCCCTGAGCAGGGATGGAGGGTTAAATAAGATGAAAGATTGGAGTACCTAAGCAGGATATATGCTTAGCTAAAGGTCCTGAGCCTAAAACTAAAGTCCCAAATGCCCCCAGGCAGCTGGCTACACCCCTGGTGGTGCCAAGACTCGCTAGGCAGCTGCCCATGTGAGCTGCCGGTCCCTGTTCACAGCCAGAGCTGCTGGTCTCTGGGCAGCTTGGTGTCTGCCTGTTTGAGATCAGGACATGCTAACTCACTGACAGAAGAAAGTGGCACATGAAATACTTTGCAAAAACCCGCAAAGCTGAGGCAGGTGTCTGGCCTGCAGAAAGCAGTGGGATTCACACACAGCCTGCTCCTCCAGACACAGCCAGTTTCTTGCTTCTCCCCTTTTCAGTCCTCCAGGCAGTTTTCGAGGTAGCCACAAAAGCACACGCTTGAGGTGTTGGCAGAAGAGAGGGGCCTGTGCAAGCAAGAAACATGGTCCGTACACGAGAAGCACAGGTCTGGCATACAGCGCCTACAGTTTGTATATCGCAGGAAAAATGAAAAACCAGTAAATAAAACTGTCTGCTTGTTTTGGCTCAGGTGACTGGAGATTGAGACTAGATAATGTGAGTTAGAATAATTTAATTTCCATTTCTCTGTCTTTTATAAGCTGTGAAGTTTGTGCTGATTTTCTGTACTCATATGACTTTCTCAGTCTTCATAGGCTTCAGTTCTGATCTCTTTTTAAACCTTGATATATCCATGCTATTTTTAGTCTTGCAGACTATTTTTGGATAATATCTACAAGATATGGTCTTTTTTAGCTAGCCTCACAGCCAAAACTGTGCCAGACTCTCCTTCTCTTCTACCTTGATTGCTGCAACATCCTTTCCCTGGTTGTGAGACGCATACGCGTTTGCCCTGCAGATATTTATTCACAGAGCTGCTGCAAAAGTTGTTCTCTTTGCTTGCTGTTTTGTCACCCTTTTCCACTGACATCCTTATCTCAGTAGAAGTACTCAACCCAATTTATAGAAGCCCACTTGTATTGTGGCTGGTGGTATTACTGTATATGTGCAGATGGACTTATTTGCACATGCACAGCGGGTGGAGCGATTTTGCTGCACCCGAGGTTGCTGCAGGAAGGAGCGCAGCCGGAGGTGTCCTGCTGCTGCTGCGACACCCCGAGCATCGCACACCCCTGGGGACTCCCCGGGAATGAGTCGCAGGCCATTGAATCGCTGGCAGCGGCTGTTTGTTTCCAGGACCACCTTTCCTGGTGTCCCAAGGCCCCATCGCTGTCGCATCAGGGATATGCACCACTCCCATGATGGGTGAGAGAGCATGGAGCCCTGGGGAAAGGCGGCTGCAGGGTGCCAGAATAGCCCTGCCACCCCCAGAGCAAATTCCTCCTGCCCGCAGCCTAATTGCTGTGAGCTCCAAGTTGCCTCAGGAAACAGGTCGTCAAGGGGAGGCTCTAGGCCAATGCTGAGAAGCAATCTGCACGTTCAGGTAGCCCAGAGCCCCTTCTTCCCTGGTAGATTGCCTGCTGGGATTCTACACAGACTCCTTCTCCTTCATCATCTCTCCTGCCTCTGCTGAGATGTTGTGCAAGTTAACTGGGGGCTTATTTTAAGGAACAGTGCAGCACTGATCTGTAGTTTTTCTAAGGTGCATGCTATACATGTGGAAATACTGTAAAACTGTTCTCAAGGAGCACAGATTGAATTTCCCCTAATTTTAAACCATCAAACACAGCTGCTTGTCTTTGCTTTCAATGCCTTCAGAGCCTATCTCCATTCTCTCCCTGACAAAACACAAGATGAAATCCCACCTTCAAGGAGATGCCCTATACTGCCCCATACTTAGATTTTATCCCTGCAACTTTGTGCTCTGTCACACTGCCTTTCACTTTCAGGAGATGCTCCCAGTGAACGTCCGCTTCCAAAAAGCTCCTTAGACCTGCCCGCAGCTAAACTGGCAATGGCAAGGCTGTTGGTATCCCACTGCCCCGTGGGCTGGCCAGGTAGCAATACCACAGTGCTAATGTATTTTTAAATGGGTATGACACTAAGTGGTATCACATACAGAATACTGCTCAATTTCTTTGCGTGCTGCAAACAAGATTAACTCAGATCTTAGAAATTAAAATAGAAATATATAGGGTCTGGGTTCATGCAGGTGGTTATGCACGGAGCTTAGGAAAGAAAGATCCCAAGCCTGATAAAAATAAAGAAAGTCTTCTAGATTTTTTTTGTGATGTCTGTTCTCTTATTGTCACACAGAATTTGCCTTGCAGGCTAATCTAGGGCATCAATCCACTTTATCATTTTTAAGATAATAGTTTCTTCTCCAAACCATGTTCTAATGTTAGTATTTTACAAAATATAACAAAAGTTTAAACATTTTAGCTTGTCTATGCTAGAAAACGGTACTGTTACAACAATGCAGAAGTAATCATCCCCACCTATTGTGCAGACAGCATAAAGACATTTTATAATAGAATAGCAATTCCCAAATAAGAACTGAAAGAAATTTAACAGTATAAGTCACTTCTCTATGATTCAAAGTAGGGCTTTTGCCAGTATAAACTAGTTTGGTTACAAAACATCACAGTTCTTACTGCAATTATACTAGGAAAACTAGTAGATCCAGACTGCCTACAAAAACATGACTGTAGCAGCCACCAATATCCTGAGGACTTGTTATGCCAAAGTCAGTCCAGTTGTAACTCTTAATTTCACTGAAAGTTATTCCAAGAGTGACTTTGTCCCACTGGACTGGATTCCCTTTCATAACAAGAGTGTGAAGTGCACTTCTAGTAAAATCACATATTCCAGGAAATATGTGAAAAGTAAAATTTTTTTTTTCTTACTGCTGGGGGAGGGACCGTGGGGTGAAAATGAATCATTTCTGTATTGCTGCAGGAATTCTGCCACTCCACTAACTATCCAACCTCCCACCAGCATGCTGCCCTCCTTATTGTGCAGGCTTGTGAGATTTTGCAGCTCCAGGTGGCCTCTTTTTCCCTCCTAGATAGCACAGCGAGGCCTCACGGTCAACACAACAGTTAACCACAACTTTTTTTAGCTTGATAAATACATCTGCGTGAAGGCATTGCACGGCGCATGTGAATCCAAGCGGGGCCGAGGTGTGGGCTAGGCAGCGCGCAGCCCAGGGCTGAGGCAGTTGCATGCCGGGCAGGAGGAACTCACTCCCTCCCAGCACATAAGCAATGGAAGCTTACAGCACGTAGGGCACAGCAGTGTTAATCCCTCTCAGCTACGCCACTTCCTAGCCCCATGCTTTGGTTTCTGCCAGCGCTCAGGTGGCCTCATCAGGGGCATGCTAGGTTACCTGCGAATGGAGGGCTTGGGGACATCCTGGGCACCTGGCCCCACACTCAGCCTGGGCTCCTGACACCACCACCACCCCCCCCCCCCCCCCCCCCCCGCCTTTTGGGACTTATCTGAGCTTTCCTTCTATCCGCTCTGCTGTGTTGTTGCTTTTCTAAGCCTGACAGAGAAATAAAAGCACCATCTTCATTTCATCAGGAGAAACGGAGGTACATCTGGGAAAGACCCAGGGAATGCTAACGTGAGTCAAGTTTGGCTGTCACGATTGGCAAAGTAAGCAGGTGAAAAATGGTGGTGGCTTTGCTCCATATTTTAGCTACGCTAGAGCTTGGGAAGCTGGAATGGGAGGGTACAAACTACTGTCCCTGCTCCCACCTCTGCTATTTCCCCCTCCTCCGATGGCAGTAGGACAGCATACCCAGTTCTCCACAGTGTTCTCCCAGCTCCCTGCTCCAGCTTGGCCTTTTCCCATGAGCGGTGTGAGCCAGTCCCAGTCCTGGCCTTTTATCCTTGGAGCGGCAAAAGTCAGCTTTGTCGGCTCAGCTGGGGAGCCCAGAGAAACGGCTTTGGCCAGATAGACCCAACCAGGTGCCCTGAAGTGCAGTGTTCCCTGGGTCTGCTCTAGCAAGCACCAGGCATGGGCTTGGCACGTTTTGGTACCTTCACTTACGATTAATGCCAACCCGTTTTACTTCATATTGCAGCAGCCTAGGAACGTGCATACAGTCAGTGACTGGACCTCACCGAAGAGGATGGTAACATATTAAAACTCAT
Source organism: Fregata magnificens (assembly GCA_013389945.1). NCBI lineage: Eukaryota > Metazoa > Chordata > Aves > Suliformes > Fregatidae > Fregata > Fregata magnificens. The sequence goes on along the minus strand of WAAD01010070.1, from coordinate 97,796 downwards.
TTATAATTCAGGCCTTTGCACTTGTCAATCAGATGTTTTGCATGCAGCTGAGTGGTGCTCAGACAATATAGGCAATATTGCCTACTTATGCAGTTTCACGTGGCTCTAGCTTTGACCGTCATTGCTATTTCCTCTTAGGTTTGGGACACCTTTTAGAGCTGTTGCTCTGTTGCCAGGGTGTGTGCAGCTCCACAGGATCAATGGCGAGGAGAGCCCGCTTCACAGGCTGGCTTACGGCAGGCGTTTCACAGGTCATCAGCTTGGACTTGATTTTGCATTGAATGTGACTCAGAGTGTGTCCCTCACCGCACTGAGCACTGCGTAGGCGTATGCATCTCTGCAAAGCAGGTGCAAACCGCTGCTGTTCATATGTGGAAATGACCCTGGTCACGTATCAGGGGCTGTGTCACCTGGGGTGTTTTACCTCCATGGAGAATCATGCCTTGGGCTTCTTTTCACTCCCCTGCTTGGGTGAGAGGGAGTTTGTTTTAACATGTCAGGTTGAAAACTTCAGTGGGTTAGGAGTTGCTTCACATGCAGCTCAGCTGTCCGATCTCAGCAGCAGCAGCAGCAGCCTCCAGGGGAAGGGGAGGGTGGGCAGTGAAGCACAGAGACCTTAGAGCTATAGGACTCTACCTGTGTGGATGAGTTAACCTCCTTTGCCCGCTTTTGTAAAATACTGCAAGGTTTATGCATTTCAGTATCTGCCCTATGCACATATTACTCATTTGTTAAAAGCCTGCCGGTTATTCCCCTTCATCTGTTGCACCCAACTGCTGTTTATCGTAATTTGGCATTTGGAAAAATCTTGTCACCCAAATTACATTAGCAGAAGGTGAAAGGAAGCAAGGAGGAAACAAGGACAACTGCATATATTCCATGTGGGTAGATTGCTTGTTCCTTCCCTGTGGAACAACTGTGGATGTTTTTCTTACTTTAAAAAAAACCCAACAAACCACCAATCAACCCCCAAACCTCTGGCCAACTACTAGCTTCAGCTACACCAGCCCTACCCAGCTGTATGCACGTGGCTGAGTGATGCCCCCCCAGAGCAGGGCACATTCCAGTTACTTGGCTCTTTGGGATTAACTGTCCCTTTCATCAGGTTGGCTTGGACTACTGTTGCTGTTGATCATGCAATGCAAATCTTCCTGAGAAAGACTCTCGGGCTATTGATTACAACAGATAGCCATTTCGACAACCATTACATAATAAAATCCAAACCCTCGATGTTGCAGGCAGTTGTTGTCATAGATAGGAACTGTTTATTGATCACAGCCAGATATGAAAATATGCATCCTTTACACTAAGCGATGCTGAATATCTAGTGTGGCAAGATGAAAGCCATCATTTATGCCACTTGGGGGAAAGAGCTCTGCCAGAACGTGGGAGGATGTACGTTATCTAACATCCTACCTAACACGTAGCGGCTGAGAGCAACAAGCAGGAGGAGAATTACAACGCTTCTGCTTGTGAAACATGGTGCCTGAGAAGCAGAAGGGTGTGTTTTACCCTGACCTCATTTAAGGTGTCTAAATGAAGCATTGGTGTCAGGAGTACAGTCGTCCTGGGTGCTCCCTCAGAGAGAGACGCAGTTCAGATTTTAGGAGGGATAAATTGCCTTCTGCAGGCACCTCCCTCTCTCTCGACTGCAGAAGACGACTAGCTACACTCCTCACCTGGGACGAGTCCAGCTGCAGTGAAGGAGCAGGGTGGCAGAAACACTGCCTGAAGGGAAGATACTGGTAGTTGTTTGGGGCCACTCTTAAGGAAGGGGAAGGGGAAATCCTAAATGATCGACTCAGGATTCCTCTGGGGCAGGGGGGACAGCCACAGCCAGCAGCAGTCAGCATGTACAGCAGATCCTGTTATCTCCAGCCCAGAGGTGTGCTCAGGAGGAAGGTTGTGCTGGGACAGTCCCCATGCAATAAAAACCTCCTGTGATGCCAACCCTGAAGCTACACTGATTTACACTAGGATGAAAATAGCCCTCGGAGGTTTTACACTAGTGAAAGGTCAGCCAGACTGGGACATCAGGGCCAACATATAAAGGAGCGAGCAAAATAGCAACTTTTCTCCCTATGTGCTGGAGCTCTGCTCTAAAGATAGACCCCTGAACTACTTATTGGGACAATTGTGCGTCCCCTCTGCCTAGGAACAGGTTTACCTCCGAATGCTGTCGCCATTAGAATAGGTATTGGATGGTTTTGAGGAGCACTGGGCTTGGGCCAGGATTGTACTGTACTAACAGAGAATTTAAAATATAGCCCTGTCCCATATCCCCTGCCTTCCACGAGCTTGCTTGCAGTGTGTTCCCTGTTAACACTTTCTATGAAAACTGGCCAGATCCCCTTCTCAAAACCCACAGGACTCCTCAGTGCCAGCAGAGCTTACACCCATGTGAACTACGCAGATGGACCAGTTCAGTGCACCTCCTTGATGCCAACATGTGCAAAGGAAAAGTCAGCTTTTACTTTCCCAGCCGACGCTGCTTTCCCTGGGGACAGGGGGACACCCTGCAGGTACCCACTCCTTCCTCTGACCACAGAAAGCTGCTGCCAGCAAGGAGGAGGAAGAGCAGAGAGGGGGTGGCTTCAAGGAGGATTTGGAAAAGCTCCAGTTATTGCAAGGCCAGTACCACACTGAAGAAAAAAGGCGGGTGGTTCATTAAACCTGGTGTGGCCAGCAGTGCCAAGGTGACAGAGGACATTTTCCTGGCGGTCAGCCTCGAGCTTGTAAGGATGGGGGCGGGGAGGCAGCTGCATGTCAAAGCAGTGGAGGTGAAAGTGTGCATCACTACGAACACATGCAGAAAGCCAGTCCCTGGAGATGATCAATGGCTTTGGAGGTCTGAGGTGCTCCAGATGTGTTGGTGCGATTGACAGAGCTCACAGTCCTATTGCCTGACCCACACTCTCCTCTGCCCCTTCTTCCAACCACCAGGCTTTGCAGTTCATAAATCTGAAAGAGCATTTCTGTGATGTGCTCTAGCACCTGGCCATCCACTACAGTGAACATATTGTTTTTAAAGTAGTCGTGTCCTGAAATGATCATGTTAAACTTTTCAAAATACACATTTATTTCCTCTAGTGAGAAAGGTGGCTGGCCCACTATGGACATATAGCCATAACACGGATAATCAACACTAGCTGCGTGTCTCCTCTTCCTCTTCCTCTCCCCGTGAGCCTACGTGCACCTTCCTGGCAACTGCACCGGTGTGTGTGTTTCGGCCAGGCCTGGTGCTTGCTCTGGTAGGTCCCCACAGACATTTGTGCCACCACAGCAGAGAGCACGGCACGCTGCAGCCCTGGGGTAGGGGCAGAGAGCAGTGAGGTGGCAGGGGCAGAAATGCCGCACGTGGGCTCAGCAACCTGCCTGCCACAGAGCCTGCTTGTTCCCTGTTGCCTTGGCGGTGGAAGCACCTGGGCTGGAGAAATGAGCTGTTTAACTACTGCCTAAGATCAAAATGAAGAGCACCTTTGGAAAACTGGCAAGTATTAAGCAATGCCCGGGGCAGCTGGAGAAATAGAAGAGGATTTTGTGTTTTGCGCAGCACTGTGAGAAAAGGGAGCGACCTTCCTCGAGGGCTGGGAGACAGAGGTTCAAAGATTTGCCTCCCAGTCTGTGCAACCGGTGAGACTCTCACTTGTGTAAGACCAGACACCAGGAACGCCTTCCTGGGATACACCAGCAGCTGCTCTGAGGACAGGAGCAGGGACAGAGATGGGAATTGATCCCTTGGAGCACTGACCCTGGCCCGGGTTGCTGCAGGCAGCCATGTGGTACGGGCTCTTTGGAAACTAAATACATCTCATACCGAAAATTGGCAACATTTGCTGCTGTCTTCCTCTGTGGGAAGCCTGTTTGGTCATGCCTCTGGTAACTAGGAACTTTCCTCTAATTTCAGGACTCGGTCTGTTGATGGCCAGTTTGCACTCAAGTATTTTTGAGTCAGATCGTTCTTCAAGTTGAATAGTTTGTCTTTTTTCCTCCTGTCCCCCCACAGTGTTTATGGAGAGAAATAGTAAGCTAACTCATCCTTTGCTTTGCTGAAATTCTTCTCGTGTCACAGGACAGGCTGTACATTCCCCGTAATTTTCCTGGACATCTCTTCACAGCACCTGTTTCAGTTTGAGGGCTTTCTGAAAATAGAGCTAACTGGAATTGTATACAGCATTCCAGATGAAGTTTCTCCAGTGCCTTTTTTACAATGCTATTAGCCTCATTTCCACCTCTTTTCCATCTGATTTTTACTACAGCATTTGACTCTATTTGTATAATCTCATCTCTCAGGGATCTCTGCCTGTGATATCCATAACTTCTTGAGTACCGGCAACACCCTCCAGCTTTCTGCTGTTGACAGATTGCATCACACATCAGTCACATTTCACAACACTCCATTTTTTTAAATATCTAAACTGTCAGTAAAAATATTGAAAGCCCTAAGACTGGTCTTTGTGGAACCCCCTCATTCCAGCACAGCACCTTTCCAATGTTACTTATCTTCTTCCCTTCAAGCAGTTCCTCCCCCCTTTATAATTTGCCTACTAATCTCCATCTTCTCCAGTTTGCCTTTTAATCACCTAAGCAGTGGCACTGAATCAAATGCTTTACTGAAATCCAACAGGTGACACCTACCAGGCTTCCTCTGCCAAAGAGACCGGGTTATCACATCTAAGAAAGATAACTGCTTAGTTTGGCACGATCTGGTTTTGAAAGACTCATCTTGCATCTTAGCCTGTTTCCCAGCTACTCATTACATGCAATTTGTAATTATTAATTCCTCTAAATTTGTTCTAAAGGTCTCAATACGAAGTTGGCAGATATCTAGTGAGGACATGTTCCATACACTTTCTTGTAAATCAGATACGGAATTTTTGTGTGACAGATCTAAATAATATGCTATGCCTACTTGTGCTTTCATCAGCTTTTAACATGGTCTATTTTTAACTCTTAATTTATCAGTCAGGTGAGTGCTTGCTTCTGAAGGTGTAGGCAGATTCACTGACCTTATTCAGGACCTTCCGTACAGGCTTTATGTGTTTTCATGTATTTACTTTAGTTCTTCAGGTTGTGCACTGTGTGAATGCTTTACGCCTTCAGGCTCTGGGGAGAGCGGGTTGTAAAATTTGCAAAGAGTTGCTTGGCTGACTGTAGAATATAAAATTAGTGTTTGAAAGGGGAGAGCAAAACAGCTAGGGTAAATGCAGTGTTTCTCCTTGGAGTCACTCAGGTTCTTTGAGAGCTGCAGTGTTGCAGGAGCAACTCAATGTCAGGGGAACACAGGAATTTCTTTTCATCGGAGAGATGCTTTCCCTGCCAAACTGGCAGCAGCTGTAGGTGAAGCCTTAATAGGGAAGCACTTTCATAGTCCCTGTGCTAGGAGGGGAGTCCTCCACCAGTGACTGAGTGACAGAATAGTGACCTTCACCTTCTGATCCCTTTCCATCTCCTCTCTGCCATCTTTTTTTTTTTCCTTGTTTAGGGAACTCTTGTCATTTCGGAACTATAGTAATGTTCTTCACAGTGATCTTCACAAGCTCTCCAAACACCTCTTCTTTATTCTCTAGTTACCAAGACGCTGGGTAGCAGTGAACACATGTATCCCTGAGGATTTGCACATTGCAAGGGCAGAATTCACAAGGTGAGAAAAACAAGTATTGTGTAACGCTCAGTTTTCCAGCACAGCAAAGATAAGGTTTCCTTCAATCCTCAAGCTTTTTCCCACAACCATTCTGAGGATCACCTCCACAGCCTGCTCTGAGTGCTGGGAGCTTCTGGAGGAAGTTCACTTCTGGCTTTCATCCTGCATCAAGCCTCTGTGGTTCATGGGTCTAACATCTGGTGGGCTCTCTACCGGTTAGCTGATCCATTACATTTCATTCACCATGGCAGGGGAGAGATTCCCTGAGGTTAAGCATCTAACTTAACAACCCTAGTGGGGCACAGCCCAAGATAAGAGTCAGAGGGTATGCTGATGGCCAACCTAGTGATAAGTGTTTGCACTTTTGCAAGTGGTCCTGGTGTTGGAAGGTGTGTTCCCCAGTCATGTGAGGAAACAGCAAAGAAAATATCTATTTGCAAGGGTGAAGGGGAGGTCAGTGAGATGAGCATTGCAATTATTTGCTAGAATGGGGCCTCCCAATGTTCTCTCTATACAGGAGGACACAGGCACTAATGAGCTGGGAAAAAACAGCCATAGCCCTGTGGATTTAGTACACCAAAACAGTTTCTGCCTCTTAAATTCTGTTTCAAATTCCCTGCAAACAGGCTAAAATTTCACTGCCATGGGTATTTATGGGATGGTTAAGGCACAGTAATTAATGCTTTGAAGGGTGCTGTCTACTTGTACTTGAGATATTGCTGTCAGATATCCAGTCTAATCCACTTCTCACGCTGCCAGGTACATAAGGCAGATGTCTGTCATCACCAACCAGTTCTATCCCAGACCAGTCTCTTGAAGATGTTCAACTTGCTGACCTGCGATGTTGCTGCTTTAGTCATTATTGTGTTTCCTCACGTTCCTCGGGGTCACTGTCTCTTCTTTCCTCTTCATGTTGAAACAGGGCTTGTTGAAGGACCTGGTTATCTGGCACTCTCAAAACATGGCCAAGGTCAATCTGTTTTCTCCACTGTACTGTTTGTACAGCTGTGGGTAATCACGCAGGCTCTGAAATCTCAGCATTCCTTTTGCTCTCTGGCTGCTTTATGATCACTGTCCCCCGCAGGCATCCACACTGAAAGCACTTTGATTTCTGGGGCATAGACATGTTCTTCCAAGATTTCAACTTGTACAGGTGTATGTGTAATGTATTTTTAATAATAGTGGCTCAAAAGAGCTTATAGGGAAGCTTAGCGTTGATGCTGATGACTTCCATATGGGATGTATACTTGTCATGGAAACAGAGAAAAGATTCCACTCATTTTGATATCATATGCTTAGACCAGTGAGTAGAAACGTGCACGTCATATATAGGTATCCTGCAAAGCCCCCTGCTCCAAGCTTACTCTACATGTTGTGTATTACCCTTACATAGCCCGCGGTAAATTTAGAAACCATTAATGAAAGCATTTAGCATTAAAAAGGCATTAGGATTAATGTTTCAGTTATTACAGTTTTCTAAACTGTATTGATTATCTGGGATTTGTTGATATAAACAGATTTTCCTGGAGGACAGGAAAATAAAAACTTCATGCTGACTTGTTAAAGGTGAGGTTATAAATGCATATCAAACCTTTATTAGTTTGCTCTCAGGGGCCTTTGTGCTGTGACAGAACTATAAAACGTTCAGTCCGTAATGAACACAGTTTTATTATGATTTCAGTTTTCCAGGTTGGAGCTGATCACACAGCACAGCAGTCAGGGATAGCAGGGCCAGATTTTTGGAGACACATGGTCAAGCAACAGAGTATGACCAGGTCACAGCATTGGCATATGTATGGTAGTGAGGAGGTTTTCAGTCTTACTGTCCTCAGCATCTTCAAGGTCATCACCCATGACACAAAATTACATTCTTAGACTAATACCTCTTGACAAAGTCTTCTCCAGCTCATTTTCAATGGACAAAGGTCTGTAGCACTACTGCACATCATCTACTTGTCTTTAATTCTTTGTTTTGATGCAACTCTGTACAGGAAGAGAATTCATGCTCCCCTGAGGCCCAACGTAAACCTTCTGGTTTCTGTGCCTGGACCAACACATCTTTGCCTTTCTCCAGAGTATGAGAAGGCTCATGAGCCCCCTGTGGCACAGAGGTAGTAGATAAAGTCTTTTGATGTGATACCAAGACATTGTTCCTAGAGCACCTGGGTACAAAAAGGCAGAACTAACTCTGTATTAGCATTTAAACAACGAGGTGAAACCTGGTCAGTACCGGTCACCATGACCCTGAGGAGCAGAAGAAACTTGGATGAAAGTAGCAGCTAGGTGCGGGAAAATATAAAGCTATGTGGGAAGGCAAATGGAAGACCACCAACACACTTTGAAGCAAAGGCTTCTTCAACACAAATCTGTAACCGGTATCCCCTGCTCCTGACCCCTGGTAATACGGTTAGCATAAGTAATGCCATTTTATAAGGCAAATGGTCATTCTCTGTGACCAAGCTGGTCATGTATCAGTCCCCTTTCCCCTCTTCATCAGGCCTTGAAGGTCCTGCGCACCAGGCAGATTTCTTCTCCCCCTCCCTATCATCCTCAAGGTTCCTTGGCGCCAGGCCGACTACTCCCCTCCTTACCGGCCCTGAAGGTCCCAGGCACCCGGCCAACCACGTTGTGATGACCCCATCACAAAACCGGGAAGCGTAGCAGCACACAGAGCACTGCCTATAAAATCAAGCAGTTAACAAGTCCTAAGTGGGACGTGGATCAGAACTGCTGCTGGATGGCAAAACCTGTGATTCCCCAGTGGCCAGGTATGCCTCCACCGTCATCTGCTTTCTCCGAGGATTGAGTGACTTGTATTCTTTTATGAGTTTTGAGTTTAGATTATGGTTGTTATATTGATAATGCAAGCCAAGTATTAAGATTTGACCCAATCTGCAGAGGGTCCAGGTGATTAGGAACCATAAGCTAAGCTGTGCTATAAATTCTGTGCTATGCTACTTATAAAATTGTGGTACACTGATTATGATTATAAAAATCTGTGCTGCTCTGATCATAAAATTGTATGCTATGCTGATCATAAAATTCTGGTAAAAAAAATAAAGCTTTAATTTTAACTACAACTTAGTGCCGTCATCATTCTGCCCAGGATCCCTGTAGCGTTGGGTGGCAAAACCCCTTCATGTAAAATCTCTCCTGGCCCAGCTGGGAATAAATCATCTAGAAGAAGTCCCATACAAATAGCTGGTGCAGATGTAGCTATTTTTGGAGCAAGGGAACCAGATTTACTCCAGTGTAAATATATCAAATAGCTCATCCTCCAGTCCAATAAAAAGCAGTAAGTGGCTCTTCAGCTCTCCATTGAGGAAGGGGTCTACTGAGCGGAGTGCTCAACCACAGAGAAGACAGAGTCTGACAAAGTCAAAGAAGGTCCCCGAGACCACCAGTACCAGCAGAGTGCATGCTCAGGGGGGTACTTGTTAATCTCAGTTTTTTTCCCATAATCACCATAGCCTCTATGCATGCACCAGCCGTTAATGTTAGTGTTGCACAAGCCAGAGGGTTTTGCACTGAAGCATGTAGGAGGGATGGGTATTTAGTTTGTTTCTTTATCCCGCAGAACAAGGGAAGCTTCTTGTTGGGGTTTGGAGTCTGTCACTGGGAGTGGTTAATGTGAGGCATGCACGATAGCTTATGGGAAGAAGGTTCCCCTAACCTGTCATTTCTTGTGTGGGTGTGTTTTGCCCTGGAGCAACCTTAACTGCTTTTTAACAGAACTTTTTGGTGGGAATTGTTAGGAAAGCATTTCTCTAACTACCTGAGCCTCGCTGTGTTTTTGGCCCTACCTATACCACAGCATAAAATATTCTGTACATAGGGAATTCTCAAGGCCTGATAGTCATCTCAATGGTACCCAATTTAAACAGAATTATTCCTGATTTACATTGGCATGAATGAGGGTTTTCCATATATAATGTAATATTTTGCCTCTCAGATGTAGACACAAACACCATTCTCAGACTCCTTCTTATAGAGGGTTAACTGCAGATGAATTAGATTAATTCTTTTGCTAAGAGCCATTACCTCAAAAATGCAGCATTGAAGAGGACCAAGAAGGTGAAGGAGAATATGTATTTGGCACTGCTTATCCAGGGGGTACTGAGGGCCATAGGTACTGAAGAGCATCTGAGACTCCTCAAGGTTGGCAGGGTTCGGATGAGAAACCTAGGTAAGTGTGAAAAAAAAAAGCAGATTCTGCTGTTATGTGATCGGATTTGCCATTTCTGATGAGAACTGCACCTTCGGGCTCCCTCACTTTTGTGACTCCCATAGCCGAAGGAAATGTTTTGGATTTGCTTTGTTTGCAGCTCTTACTCCATCAGCATCTTTTCCTAAACTACAACAAAACATAACTTTAGCCCATACCGTTTCTGTGTCCTGCCACTATGGTAGAAAAGCCCAGCATTTCATCAAGTCGGCCAAACTGAAGCGTCTACTAATATAAAGGATCATATCACTTCAGTTGTAATTTGCAAGGGGCTCAGGTGCAGAGAGGGGCATGGGAGAGATGGGGGAGAAAGGTTAGTCTCTGCACTTCGCTTCTACTGCATTAAGGGTGTTGGTGTTGATGTAGATGCAGAATAAAGATATTCTCACCTTGAATTCCTCCAAAGCAATTCTTTCATGTGGTTGCCTCAGTAGAATGAAATCTTTATGAAATAGCCAGCACACCCACCCAGACATAAGCCAGGCACTAACTGTTCATGTTTAGAAACAAACTTTCCCCATGGGTACATTATTCATAGTCAGTCACTTGCCAGTTTTCCCTTGGAAGATATAAACTAAACATTAGGAAAGGCAACGCACAGTTGGGTCTCTTTTTTTTTTTTCCCCAGCTGGATGTTGCAGCAAACCTGTAGGTTCTCCCTGTCCTTTTCTTTCCCACTTGCTCATTTACAAGTCAGCTAAATCGATGGTGCATTCCCAAAATCTTCCCACTGATCCACTCAAAGGCTGCACCATGGTGTATTAGCACTTGGGAGGATCCTGCCACTTCCAAGAGAAATCCCAAATTCAACTGGCTGACAAACATTTGCAGCTTTCAAACATTATTCCAGGAAAAGAGGAAATCATCCTCCCGAGCCATTCTGCCAAAAGGCTATGGGCATCTCTGTTGCCCGAGAAACATAACAGGTTGTTGTTATAACAACTAGAGACCAGCTGACCTCCTGCTTCCTTTCGTCAACCAGCTGCAAAACTCCTCGGTCATGTAACAGTCTCAAATTGAACATCTGACCCCAGTTTATGCAATTCCCCTGTAACCGTTTCGTAAGCTTTTTGTCACTTGACTTCACTCAATTGTTTGTTGAAAGCATTCACAGTTATATTGGCTAATGTGAACGTTTCAGTATGACAGATAGCCCTATGGTTAAGCCCTCCATCTCCAAGGCAACCTCACAACCTTGCTCTAAGAGTATGTCGTGTCATGAGATAAAATGAAAACCAAAAGGATATGTGGAGATAATTCCAGCTCTAACTATCCATAGTGCTATTGCTTTAGCAGGGACTTTAGGAGACATTCCCAGGTTGGTTATTTAAACACGGGATGGCATTGCAAAGATAGCATTTGTCTCTAAAGCTATACAAGCCATACGGGTCCATGAAGAGTACGCTGTGAGCTCTGCCAGTAAACCCGGGGATCTTAAACAGTTTCCAAAGAGCTACACTGAAATGATTGAGGGCATAAAGATATGGTGATTTCATGTGTCTGCCAAATCACTTGGGCCCTACCTCTGTACAACTCTGTTACTTGAGGCTGTAGGTGTTGAAGCAGCTTCACTAGTGTGGTCCTTGAGTTGGACCCGCCACCACTCCTATGTCTGCCCTTCACAGTGTTCAGCTGAGTCGATATTAGACTCGGGCTTTTACAGAGAAGGAAAGATTCATTCTCCACTCCCTTGAGCATCATTTCAAGGTAGTCTCTGCTGACAATACTGCAGCAGAGCAAAAGCCTCACTGAAGAATATTGTGTAGGAGTGTTATTAAAGTAGGTCATTGCCCAAAGCAGCAGACTTCAGGGATAAAATGAATGAAGAAGTTCCTGCCTCCTACACTGGTTGTTTTCAGTTGGTTTGCCCACTCAGAAAGGCACAGATCATATCTGGTCCACCTACTCATGCTCTGTCCTTGCAACCAGGAGTCTTAGAAAACACTTTTTTCCATATGAAAGCTGAGTTACTAACCATATCTTAGGATCTGGAGCACAGTCATACGCAACCCGTATGCAACATCTCAGTGCAACCTTAAGTCTCTGAGAAAACCTTGCTGGTTTGTTGTTAGTTTGTTTGAGTTTTTTGCACTACCCTAAATCCTTGCACCTCCTTTCTGTTACCATTTACTCCCTCAAAATGTTGCTATTCCTCCTTCACACTTGTGCAGGTGTAGGTGCCATTCTCTTCAGGCCTAAAGAAAACCTAACTGGAAGTGGAGGGGGAAAGGTGTAATTATCAGCTAGACGAAAGGGAAAGATATGCAAATAACCTGTTGCCAAAGAAGTTTAACACTGCCATATTTAAATGGATTGTCTCAGAAAAAAAAAAATAGTTCTTATTCATGACAACATCTCAGGGATGTCAAGCAAGCTGTTGAGTATCTCTGGGCACGTGCAAAGTGTCACTGAGTCCAGCAGAAACCAGTGGAAGACAAAACCTCCGCTCCCCACAACTGGCTGAAAATTCTCCACTGCTGGGAAATATTCGAATGTCAGCGCTCTTTCCACTATGCTGCGACATCAACATAACCAAAACCACTCTGCTTTTTGTCCAAATAACTGCCGAGAACAGGGAAATAGCACAGTTTAAAAAAAAAAAAAAAAAAGTGTGTGTCTCCAAAAGCAGTTTTGTACATCTTCTAAAACAAAAGACTATGCTTAAATGTGTGCAGCGATAATGCTGACACAAATCGTTTCATGTTCTGATTTTGCTGCATAGAAAGCAGAAAGCTCCTGTGCAGCTGGTAGGGCAACAATCAAGCTGTTGCGCAACTCAACATGCTGATCAGGCCTGAGGAAGTTCTGCCGGGATCCTCTTTGTACTCTGTTTTTCAAATGTGATTAGCATCTGTTTTCTTAGATTAGGAAATTGGAGAGAAGCTTTATGTTATGCTTCTGAATAATTTTGAACACTGCATGACAGAGTCATGTGTTCTAGATATTTGGAAATACCAGGTTTTAGCAACTCCTGCTTGGCTGCCTAGAGACTGTTTAAAGCTCATTGTCAAAGCTTTACTCCTCTACTACCTGACTTAGGTGATTTATTGTCCTCCTGAATCTGTTGACAGATTCACCTGGTATTCAAGTTTGCTAATAGCTGTATTTGTTTATTTGATAAACATAGAGGCCTGAGCCAGGGCTGGTATTCCTGCTCTGGGAGAACTCCCAAAGGCTGGACTTTGCTAATGTTGGACTCTGAAGCATTCGCATCTCACAGCTGAGCTTATCTGGTTTCTAGTAAGGTGCAAGTTCCACCCAAAATTTTTTCCCTAGTCAGGATGTTTATAATCACTCCTGGAGGCTCTTTCCCTCTGTCAAATTGGATTGACCAATTGACCAACAGATTAAAAAATTATTAAGGGTGGGGAGGAAGGACAGACACACACGCACACCAACACACAAAGGCCGTGAGCACTCCGCCTTTGTGCTCATATGGGCTTTGTTTCCTTGGGAATCCAGCTACTAAAACAGGCTACAGCTGTGACAAGAAATGAAATCTAGCAGCAGAGCAACAAGACTGATGATTTGCAAGCCTTTCGGTTTTGGGATTTGCACTACCCATCCCTTTTTTTAAACATGTTAGAGGAACACATCAGAATGCGTGTGTAGGAAAGAAAAGCATGAATAATCCAGTGGGTCGGGCAGGCTTTTTGTAGCTCATCACCATAAGAACTGAAGTGCCATCAAGTGCCCTCTCTGCAGGGAGATATTTACAGTGTGCATCCATCTCCCTTGTGCTCAATCCTGTGATGTCTCCTACGAACACTCACACTAAATCCCTAGCAGAGGAAACACTGTTTTTACCAGGCCTGACAAAACATAGGATGTAAATAAACTGGGTTCAGGAATTAGCGGTCCCAAACCAGGTCAGATTAGCAATCCACAGCCCCCTCAACGCCCCTCTCTCCCTGCCTGCAGGCCAGGGACCTCTATTCTCCTGCTGTGGCCACTGCCTCCCCTGTGGCAGCAGCTACATCTGCTGCTTCTCGGATTTCTTTCCCGGCTATCAGGTGGCTTCACTATCAGATCTTTTCGGTGTACAGTTAGTGTCTCCAGTTTCCAGGTCCTGTCTCACTGTCAGTCGGCCTCTTTCACCTGGTACACCTGGTAGCTGGCTGCTGTGGGGCCCTCTCCCTGCTGGGCGCTAAGGGGAGTAACACGGCGCTTGGCGCTGGCTACTCTGGCCTGTTGACCTGCTGACCTGCTCCAATTCACCTCGCGTGGAAGGAAAGCGCCATGGTCCTGATATGCCAGGGAAGAAAGGGGCAGTAAGGAGACAGAGAGTGGGGAAAGGGCCTGAGAGGGAAGGGAGGGGGGTGAGGGGAAGGCGACATGACAGCCACTTTCTGCGGGTCCAAGCAGAGGGAGTCGATGGGACCAAGGCCGCCCCCCCCGCCCCCCGCCTCCTCCGCTCAGCTGGCTGGGCAGGGCGGTGGCGGAAAACGCCGGCTGTCAGCGGGGGTAGCGGGCAGGTAACGGCGGGGCTGCCCCGCGGGCCGCAGCTCTGCCACCCGGCCCCGACCTGACAGCGCCGC
>WAAD01010070.1:33117-83032 GCA_013389945.1 Fregata magnificens | reverse complement strand
GGTCCGGCCGCAGCTGCCCGGGGCCGGCGGCTGTGCGGGCCCTCAGGGGCCGGTTCAGCTCCCTGAGCCGGCAGGAGGGGAAGGCGTGAGGAGTTAGAGCTGGCGGAGGCGGAGGGAGGCCCTACAGCTAGGAGGGGGCGGAGGTGTGAGCCTCTGCCGTGAGCCAGTGGTTCCCTTCAAGTGTGTCGCTAAACTCTGCCCTTAGACTGAGAGAGACCATTTCTTCAGAGGTGTTAGCGCCTTCCCACTTGGGCTTTACCGATATGTCTGCGGATGTAGTTTTAGAAAATTTTATTCTTGGTGGTGAAAGAATAGTTGCTACAGCCAAAAGCTGAGTGTGTGTTAGGCCTGTAAAGCGCTTGTGGCGGTAACTGACGTTCAGTAACGCAGCACTCGCTTTGGGGCCTGTGTGTTGGTTTAGCCTAGGCAGTCACACCGACCTGCCCTCAGCCAGAAAGTAGGCTCTGCGAGAAGGAAGCTGGCTTTTTTATTTTTTTTTTTTTTTTAAATTAAGGCTAAGTTACTGCAGTCTGGTTTTCTGATATTCAGGTTGCTGGTTATTCAATGGAACCTCGTCTCTCTCTATTTCTCTCTTTGCCCCCCCCCCACTTCAGGACGACCTGTTTTTTTTCCTGTGGGTCATTATGATGTTCCCACCTTTTGGAATACTGCAGAGAGTTTAATTCTCTGCACTATTTCAGGGGCTGTGTTTGTAATGTTTTCAGCTGCTACAGGAAAAACAAAACCCTGAACTCATGTCCTAACAGAAAAGAAGGAAAAAATGATTTTCAGTTTCCTCTTTTAGAAAGTAACTACGCCCACTTCTGGCTTTGGTTTGGGATAATAAACAATTAAGCGGAAACATTTTAAAATCCAGTGTTCGTCTGTAACTTTTAAGTAGCTTCCTTTTGTTCTTCTTTTAAGGAAATTGAGAGAACTCCACATACTCAAAAAGGTATGCTTGTATGTAAGAGTTTGCCAAATTTTGGCCTCTGTTAGGAACACAAAGTGTACAGCTGTCACAAAAAGGAGGTAGCGAGATGGGGGAATGGTTAAAATATGAATGACACAATGAGTCAGTCCTAGGTGAAGGAAGGACAAAAGGAAGAAAGAGTACAAAGTGTAAATCAGTAGTAGAACACAGTCCAAAAGAGATGAGTTCTGGGTGAGGGTTTGAAAAGGGAGGCTAAGGAAGAGGCATGTAAGGCCAGTTGAAGGGAACAGCTATATCAGGATGTAAAGAGAAGAAACTGGTTAATGGGCAGAGCGTAGGGACCTGAGATGCTGCGCTGCAGGAGCTAAACCTGCATACCTGAATAATGGTAGTCTGCTTAAATTATGCCTTGCTTCTTTTTCTGGTTACTGAAGACCCATGACATAAATAATTACAGTAATGAAAAACTTGTAGTTTTAATGACTCCAGTCAAACGGAATGTTTAAAATAATTTAAAAAAAAAAAAAAAAAAGGAAGGGGGGGGGAGGTCTAATCCTGTAGGCCCTTGCTTGCACAAGGATTTTCATGCAGCCATTCCCTTACAGAAAGGAAACATAAAAGGGTGTGAAGACCTTACNAAAAAAAAAAAAAAAAAAAAAAAAAAAAGACTTGGGATCCTACCACAGTCATCCATTGAAACTGGTAGGATTTTTTTGAATTTTCACTAGGAGTGTGGTGGAAAAAGTAGCACGCTAACGTGAAGATGACATCAGTTGGTAATAAGGTTCATCCAGTTATCTTATTCTATCCTCTAAAATATGGCTACAGTCAGGAATGCTCTGAAGACAGCATTCTGATGCTGCTTATGCGCTGGCAAAAGTACTTTAAATATATTTTTTGTATGTATCTTCTATTAATAGGATCGGGTGGGTTCAGAAAACGGAAGCACGACAATTTTCCACATGGTCACAGAAGAGAGGAAAAAGAGAATGTTAATCCATCTTCAGCTTTGATGACATCTTTTAAATGTAAGTAAGCATTTGGAAAGCCAGATTATAAAAACATGTGGTGTAGAAATTGCTAGGAAATTACTAGTATTTAGTGATGGAATAAATCAGCTTTCTCTGGGGGAGAAGCTTGAAACTAGTTGGACTCATGCTTTGTACATTTAGAACTTGGTGTTTTGCTTTTTGTGCAATAAAGTCCTGAGAGTGGGATTTCCCGTAGCTCCACCTGACTCATGACTTGCTCCCTTTTTCATCCTACCTCCTGTTCCCTGTCCCCACCCCAGTTGTGCTGAACCTGATGCTAAGCAAACTGCTTAAGAGTTTAGCCAGACAAAAGATGACCGGGCCCTTTGGTGGCAGAAAACTGTAAGATCTGCAGAGGTGTAATGCAAAATCTGAGCCATGGGGACAAGAGGAGGAGATGGCTACCTTTGGGGAGATTGAGAAGGTTCTTAGCTGTTGCCCTTAGCTCTGGTGCATAGATGACTAAGCTACTTTAATGTAAATCTGGATGCATTCATTTGCAGGTTGGTAGCTGTTTATACATGCACTTTTTAAAAATAAGAGTTTAGCTAAGTAATATAGACCTGTATCTTGACAGTTATTTTGGTTTGAATGCCTTTTTAAAATTATCTTATATTTCAGTTTCTTTGAATAAGCAAGTGTAAACTTCCCTCCAACCAACTTGTTTTTATAAGATTTTGCACAAAACCAGATTTAAACTCCAGTAAATTTAGTTGAACTTTCTCATTAGGCAAGCCCTAACAAGGCAGAGTTGAACTTCAGAAATGAGAAGCCTTGACAGAAGAAGGAAGGAAATGCGATACGGGGAGCAGGTTAATTCTTGGTGTAAAATTTTCTCCATCCCACCTATTTTTTATGAAGCTAAGGAGGGTGAAGAAGTAAGAGCTGGATGGCTGTTATGGATGGTTGCTTCAACATCATATAATTTCCTTGCTTTCTTTAAAACAGATATTTCTTTTTCTCTGTGTAAGTTAGCTTGGCAGATGATTAACTTTGACCCCTTTTGTATTGAATAATGTACATACGCTTGTGCTTGAATTGAGTAGTGCAACTGTACTTTCAACTTTAATTTTTCACCCTCAAGCATATCAGTTTATCGTAAGGTTGCCATTAATTCAAATTCAAAACAACACTTGTTTCCCTCCTTTCCCATGCGATCCAGTCAGCAGCGTTTGGTTAATGTCAGAAAGGATGTAAGAGACACGGTTTATTTAGCTTTTCAAAGATCCACTCTTTGTATTGCACTAGTGCTTATAAGCCCCAGACGGAGACACTGGTGGTCTTTGTCTCCCTGTCAGGCACAAGCGTTGAGAAAAGTTGTGCTCCAGATGGCTTAAAATTGAGCAAGGTGTGTAAGGTGAACCGGAGTGGTGAGCTATTTCTATGTATGTTTTCTGAATCTAAACAACTTAGTGTGTGAAATTAAATGCTTATACACATTTTGCTCTTTTTCATCTATTTGGAAACATGTTGTACTTGAATTGACATTGTTAACTGTTGGCACCAAAGATTTCTAAAAAAATAATGACAAATTTTCTTCTATAATAATAATAATTAATCAAAAACCAAGGAGTATTCAGTTACGCCTTTTTTTGTGTAAGACATTTTAAATATGACAGCTCAGTGATGCAGAGAGTGGGTAGTATCTTGGCTTGTAAGGTTAAGATTTATTAAGTGTCATTTTTAATGGTCTGATTCCGCACCACCAAAATCAATAGACTCCGAGTCTTTGCTTTCAGTGATAGATCATAGAATCATAGAATCACTAAGGTTGGAAAAGACCTCTAAGATCATCAAGTCCAACCATCAACTAACACCACCATGACTCCTAAACTAGGCCCTGGAGTGCCACGTCTATACCTTTTTTGAACGCCTCCAGGGTTGACAACTCCACCACCTCTCTGGGCAGCCTGTTCCAATGTTTAACCACTCTTTTGGTAAAGAAATTTTTCCTGATGTCCAGTCTAAACCTCCCCTGACGCAACTTGAGGCCATTCCCTCTCGTCCTATCGCTAGTTTCTTGGGAGAAGAGTCCAACACCCACTTCGCTACAACCTCCCTTCAGGTAGTTGTAGAGAGCTATAAGGTCTCCCCTCAGCCTCCTCTTCTCCAAGCTAAACAGCCCCAGTTCTCTCAGCCGCTCCTCGTAAGACTTGTTTTCTAAGATGAGACATTAAAGTGGAATGTGTGGAGGAAATATCTGTGTGGTCTTGATGTGTTAGCCTGGAGAGTCCCTTGAGTTCTAATCCTTTCCCATTTTAGGCAACAGTACAGTAGGTTTTCTTGCATCCTTTTAGGCTAAAGATTACCGTATTTGTCCGTGTTTTACTTCAGGTCACAAACCACTTCCTAGTAGTCCCTAACAGTTTTAAACTCTAAGTAAAAGTCTAAAAGCCACAACTGTCCAGAAGAGATTGGGGGCATTACTAATATTGTAGATCTTCAGAATGGTGAATTTCCTGGTAGATGAAATTTGTAAATGGTCATTGGAAATGTCATATATGGCATCCTATGAAGGAAAGTACCAGTCACCCTCTCTCCAGTTCCTGTCACTATGATCTGAGGGAAAATTTATTCTTGATGATAATTCAGTGGTGGACTTGACTCTCAGAATTCTGAAGAGACACACCAATCAGACACGTGAAAGATTTAAAAGATCAGTAGGAGCATTTGTGACTTATCTTAGCATTTCAGAAGAAGATTAGGGAGAACAGAACAAAATAAGAGGAACCAAGTTTTTACCAAGGTGATGAGAAATACAGTTATTTTTGTAGCTTCATCTAAACTTTGCTTGCCAGCAAACTGCTACGCTTTTCTAAAAGATATTCACTGGTCAGACCCTTTAAAAATGTAACCTCTTAGCTTATTTTCACTGTCTTCCTGCATGGACACTTTAACACCTCAGACAGTTATGCAAGAACTGTGTTAGATTTCTTAGAAGTATCTATTAATGGTTTATTTAGTGGAATAATGGTCTATAAAATGTTAATGGTATCTGTGAAACATTCATAATGTTTGACTGTGGTAACCAGATACACATCCTCTCTTCTCTGTGTTCGCTGTAGTTAGAGAGAATTTACATCAGTAAGTCATAATCTTATTTTAAATAATTGATCTCACTTTGCTTTAGTACTTCTAGTTCTAAATTAAAATACTTGACTTTTGGCCAAGTCTAGTTGGGATGTGAAATGCAGCCTTTCTTTTTACTAAATGGTGCATTTTTAACAGTATATGTGCCTTAGTCAAATGCCTTTTTTGTTTGTTTTGTTTTAAAGACTGGTGAATCTTATTTACTAATGATTGGAGGGTTTTATTTTTTAATTTATCTTGCTGAATTTGGGTGAAATTTTAAGTCAGTTTCCTGAACAGCAGTATTGCAGAATAGATTTTACTAGTTAAAACAAATATTTTACCTTAAAATTGTTTGGGCTGCCTTAAAGCATCGTCAGGGTTGATGTATATTTAAACCTGAGTTATTAAACAAAAGCAGTATTAATGATGAATTTTGCAGTTCTGGCAGGTGGTAGGCAGTGGTGGCCTCCGCAGCCGTGCCCCATGCAGGAGCAGCTGCGCTGCCCACCTTGGGAAAAGGCACCCCAGGGGAAAAGGCTGGTGGGGCTGGGGACCATAAGCAGTTACTGTAGCACAGGCTCTCTGCTCTTCCCCTGCGCTGTATACATGTGATAACCATGCTTGTTACTGTAATGATTGACTCTGCAGTGTTTCAGCTGGAGCTTGACACCAGGCATGATAAATATGAACGGCTTGTGAAGCTCAGTCGTGATATAACTATTGAAAGCAAAAGAACAATATTTCTGCTCCACAGGTTTACCAGGTGAGTCACATTGAGCATGAAAGTCTTCATAGAAACCTAGAAGCTGCCTTGCAGTGTTCTCTGTATTTGTGATTAAGAGCTGCAATGTTCTGTTGAGAGGAATTTAATTAACTTACCATAAACGTCCTTTAGGGTGGATGTGAGCTAATGAATGCACACTCCAGTTAGAGAATTAGAAGATGCTGGTTCAGGTTTCTCAGTTGGTTTTATTGATGTGTTAAACAGGATTAGAGTAGTAGAGCATAACAGCAGATGAGAGCTTTCCAGCTTTGAGCAAGCTGGGACAGAAGAGCATGCACCCTTTCTTCAGGTTAGTTGCCTCTGCAGTTACTTCACCATTTTGGTTTTTGCAGCCCCACCCTAGGTCATCAGTGCAAAGAGGAGGTGACCTGGGTTCTGTTTACTTCAATACATACTGCAGCCTAAGAGGCTTTTGTGTGAAGTTTTGAGCTTCTATGTGTTTTGTGTTCTCATGAGCCTTCAAGCAATCTTTGGAAGCCACAGACAAACTAGAAGAATAACAGGAAAATTTGAAGCTTTGCATAGCCTATTGTATAAAACATTTACTGTATGTGTCAAACATTGGTCTTACATGTTACAGTTCTAACAGCTCTCCCTGTTCCTTTTATTTTTAATTTAATTTATTTTTTGTTACCTATCACTGCATTCTGCTGTAGTAGTAACTATTTATAGTTACCATAGTAGTAACAGCTATAAATAGGGATTATGAAGTTGCCCTCTTTTTGACTTGGTCGTCTTCTGCAAAGAGGCATTGTGTTAATTCTAGTAACCACTACAGCCTTGACTGTAAATAGCTACTCCCACTGCAGGGGCTAGATAGCTGGGAACTGGTAGAGGAAAGAAAAACAACAAAAAAACTCCTCCTTACTCCGAATTTTAGATTCCTGTTTTGTAAGACGTTCCTGGTTTTGTGAGAGTGGAAGCTTTCCATGCTGTATTTTTATTTCCTTCTCCTTTGCTTTTCGCTATTATTGTGGCTTTACTTTCAGAAATCTGTTTGCTTTTAAATGTTTTCTCGAGACCAGTCTATCAGTAGCTCCTTAGACTGTAAACTAATATACCATATAGATTATTTAGGGGAGGTTTAAAGGAAATTAGAGAAACTAAACTTTAAATACCAAGTATATATTGTGGTTGTGAATTAGATATTTCAGCTGTTCCTGAATAGCGTAGTCCATAATTACTTCCTAAAAAAAAAATCACATGTAGAAGTAGATCATGTATTGTATTTTGCAATATTGTAATGTATTGCAAAATACTGGTTTGGTGGTTTTTTTTTTTTAAGAGGTTGAAGGACTTCTGCAAATACTGCTGGTTTTCCAGAATACTTTTTTGAAGCCTTTGCACGTGTTTCTCATTGTTCTTACTTAAGCAGTAATTAAAATTATAGTCTGGAATAAATATCATGCTACCAGAACTGTGTTTGGCTGGTTGATTATTTTCATGGTAAAAATCTACAGAATTTCAGAATCTGCAGTAGGTATCAATGAAAGTTAAACTGTTTCTCATTCCAATATCGGCTTTGCTTTTTCCTGAAGCCATTGAAAATGTATTGGTTAGTAAAAGAAAATGTGTAATGTTTTTCAACTGTTTGCTCATGTTCTGAAAGGTGCTCTTTCAGTTTCTGTTTTATGATTGCAGTGCTCCCAATGGGGAAGAAATACTAAATGAATCTGAAGTCAAGCTAGATGCTGTCCGATGGAAGATTAAGCAGGTTGCACAAGAACTGATTGGAGAAGACATGTATCAGTTCCACAGAGCTATATCTCCAGGTAAATTATTTTAAAATAGGGAAAGTATGCTATTTTGCACGAAGTTCAGCTTCTCTTTGCATAGCAGTGGTTCCTCTTCATGCCACAGGTCTGAATTTGTCACATTTCTATGGTTATAAATCAGGACTCAGATTAATCTTTGTTGTTAGCAAAGTTAGCTCTGGTATAGAGAGGCTATTGCCCTACAGTCGTCTTATCATTGCAGTTAAAAGAAGATTTAAATGGGAGACTACAAGTAGGAAAATTTGGACCCTGACCTAAACTGAAGTTGGGAGTAGTTCTAACAAACGTACTGCCTGGTCTTCTCTGACCAAGAGGAGTAGGTGCAACACACTCATTTACTCCACCTGAAGGGTTATAATTTCTGGGACGAGGGCAGGAGCGACTGTCTTGTGAAATGATCCCATTTTGAGTTGATGAATTAAGTTGAGTTGATGAATTAAGTTCATGAATTAAAATCCTTAGATTAGCATTTTCTTTCTTCTGAGGACTTCTGCCTCTGTGTTACAAGCATTAAATCGGAGTTTATATCTGTTTCAATCGCATCTTTTTCTGCTCCTCTCTGTAAACAGCAGTCTTTACTCACATCCTCGAGATACTAAGGCCCAGTGCTTTCATGACTCTTGCTGTCAAATCATATTTCTTTGCCGAATCTTTGCTGACTATCTGAATCTTACCTAAAATTGTTCTGCCTTGTTTGTGGCAACACATGAGTAAAATATGTAACTGCTTCTTTGACATCTTGGTCATGGCATAAAAGTGTCTTGTGTTTATCAATCTTCTTGTAAACTTTTCAGAGACCTGTATATCTTTCCTTGTTCAGGCAAGGCTTCTTCAACTGAAGAGAGCTGAAGATTTGCCCTGAACAATTTAATTGTTTAAAAATGTCCATAGGATTGATTTGATAAACCAGCAGCGAATACATCTGTGTAATTTACAAGACAAACAGTGCACAGGTTAACTTGTACTTATGTAAGTTTGTATGTTAAGTTTGTTAAGAGTGAGACAGCTCTTAAGTGAAAGCTCAGTTTGGCACTTTTGAACCAGAACGAGCTTGCCATGCTAGTCTTCAATGGCTCTAATTCAATTCCACAGTCCTCTTACTGGTGGTGCATTGGGTTGCAAATTAAATATAAGTAGTTATTCTTAAAGAGCCACTTAATCTGTGTGCGTCTTGCAGCTATTTATAGCTTGTTACTGTAATGAGGCAATGAAAAGAAAGAGATAATTCAAAACTCTGACACTACAGATGACCTCAATCTGTAAGCAATACTAGTCCAAGTATATTATAAGTGTCTTGACATGCTGAAAATGTGTTTGGATTTGCATTTTAAGAACTCCTTGCATTCAGTTTTATGAACAAAAATTTTTGAAAGCTTCATTGAGACTTATAAACCTTGTCTGAATAACCCCTGAAGTTTGTAGTCCCGTGTGCATCTCATAATGCTATCTATAAAACAACAGCATTTGAGGTCTGCTACCTCGTGAATCTTTGTGAGACCTCATGATACAAGCTATCAGCCTTGCTATGTGAGCAAAATTGTTATGGGGTAACCAGTTACCATCAGCTGCTTCACCTGAATTGTCTCTGTTTTCTTAGTATGTGGCTTTGTGTGGGTAAATTCAAAGAAGCATACCTACCTCTATTTTTACTGAGGGGTAGCTTGCCTGGAATTAGCTTGCATTCATCTCAGATGTAATAGAGTACGCCTGCATAGCAGACATATGGAAACCTATTGCGCGATAACTTCTGGGTGGTACTCATGTCTTATAAAGCAAGTGAGCAAACCTGATGCTAGGTTTCTACTTCCAGATTCTCTCCTCTGAGTAAAAAAAAATTACTGGTTTTGGTTTTTAAAAAATACATATTTTCCAACCTGAAAAGTTAGGGGGTTTTGTATGAAAGATATATAAACTTAAGCCAGCCATAGCAACCTGAAAATAAAAATAAAAAAAAAAAGAAAAAATTTCTGTTCAGGTTTGCTTTGTGTATTTGGTAAATACTCATACACAGTCAGCTACACTGATTCTCCTGCATAATTGATTTCTGACTTGCATAAAGGTGTCTGTTAATATCAAAATGGACCTGAATAAACTCTTTAGAAAACAACTGAAAGTATGCTATCAGAAAAAAATCAGCATTTCTAAAAACTTTTCCCCAGTGTTTTAAATCTCAGCCTCTTAAAATGACTAAGATGTATTTGTCCATTTTAGAGCAGGCCAAATTACTATAGACCTCTCGTAGAGGAAGTTAGAGGCCTGCTGCATGTGTATGATGACTTAACGCCTCCACAGCTGCAAAGGTTTTAGAATAGAACAGAATAGAATAGACTATTTCAGTTGGAAGGGACCTACAATGATCACCTAGTCCAACTGCCTGACCAATTCAGGGCTGACAGAGATAAAGCATGTAATTAAGGGCATTGTCCAAATGCCTCTTAAACACTGACAGGCTTGGGGCATCGACCACCTCTCTAGGAAGCCTGTCCCAGGGTTTGACCACCCTCTCGGTAAAGAAATGCTTCCTAATGTCCAGTCTAAACCTCCCTTGGCGCAGCTTTGAACCATTCCCACGCGTCCTATCGCTGGGTACCAGGGAGAAGAGATCAGCACCTCCCTCTCCACATCCCCTCCTCAGATTGCAGAGAGCAATGACGTCGCCATTCAGCCTCCTCCTCTCCAAACTAGACAAGCCCAAAGTCCTCAGCCGCTCCTCATAGGACATTCCTTCCAGCCCTTTCACCAGCTTCGTTGCCCTCCTCTGGACACATTCAAGGACCTTCACATCCTTCTGAAATTGTGGGGCCCAGAACTGCACACAGTTGTATATACAACAGCACATCTGTAACATTTGGATGGGACTTGGAGTGAGATTGTCATAGAATTAAAGAATTTTCTTACTACAGTCTTAAGACAACTTAAGAGAATGAATCTTATTGACCTCTCTAGGTAAAAAGAAAGGATGGCAAAGAGGTATTAGTACACTAAATAATAAGGTGGAGGTGAAGTAGACTCTGCTGTCAATCTTTCCAGCAATGAGGTGTGCAGTCTTTCAACAAATGTCTGAACTTTGTGGTTTTGTGGACAGAACTAAAAGATAGAAATAGGCAGCCCCCCCCATTGCATTCCTGGAGTTAGAACTGGGAATGCCTATACTTTTACCTTTTTCCTCTCTTCAGGTGACATGAGTAAGTGGCAAGTCTGTGGAATCTCATCAGTTGTATAATACCACCTGGCCCTGAGATCTCCCCATTGTTTCTGTAATTAGGTAATTCTTGCCTCATTAAGACGACTGTATATAAAATCCAACTGAAATAAGTTGCCTTCATTACATTTCTGTAGGTCATCCACAGTGTGTACTTAAATTCTAGCTCTTCTACGTGATGCTCCTGTGTGAGGGGAGTTTGTGCCAGCTGGTGTCCATTGTGCGTGTTTTGTAAGGGCATGTTGGAATATACGTGTGTGTCACTGAGAAGACAGGGAATGCTTTTAGGCATTGTTTAAATGAGCTCGTGTGTATGACTAGTATGAAATGCAAACTTTTAGCCAGAGGTTTACTCTTACCTTGTTCGTTAAATCCTCCGCTCTCCAGTTAGTCATGGGGATGGCAAAAAAAGGAATATGCAGGCTTAAAGACCTGTAGATCTTGATCGTGCTGAAGCTAGGATCAAGGAGGTGTCAGGGATGTGAAGATGCTTGATTATGAAGCTGAGATAGAAAACCTAGAGACATGAAGAATGAGGGGACAGTCAGATAAAGAGCAACTATGAGAGGGAATGCTTTATTCCCCCTGCCCTCCACTGTTTATGAAGAACTGTAATTGGGAGGGAAACCGTGATAAGAGTTAAGAATGTTGCTTTTAGTTTTGTTTTTAAGTCTAGTGTTCTTTAATTGTTGCTTTGCTTTTTTTTGTAGTGGAAAAAGCTTGCATGCCTTTTTGAAAATAAATGTAGCTAGGAAAAGTGCTAGATCTTTTTTCTTTATGTATTTCCTAGAGCTCTAAGTCTTGACCTTCCTTTCACCTAGTTTTCAATTCTCATTTTGTATTTTAAAGAAATTCTGGAGAACTAGTTAAAAAGCTTTTTATGAACAAAAACATTGCCATTAAACTGCTTTTTTTCTTCAAAAAAGAATAAAGAAACGCCTATGTCCCATATCTCAAAAGCAGCCTGTCCAATTAACCTCAAACTTCCTAAAAATATTCTCCTTTGTCTTGAAACCAAACATGAAACATCCTCCTGTTCCCCACCCTACCTCTCACAGAAAGAGTAAAAGGGATCAAAACTGGGCTTATAATGGAAACCATCGTAGTAGCCTTAACTGGGGAATCATGACTGTCTGCATAATAAAGCTGCCTAATACATATTTTATTCAGTATAATAACTGTTAGCCTATAAATAGAAGAGTGGTATGAGTATAATGCTTGGGAATATTGTTTGCCACTTGTAATTGTTAAATGCTTTTTTTGGGGTTACTCCAAGCAGTTGTTCTTTTGACTTGAAGATAAAACAATTCTGGCAGAGCACTAAAGGAGTTTCATGCTTTCCCTCATTAAGAATAGTGCTAATGGCACGCAGGACATTTCCCCAAAGGACACTTGCATGAGCTCAAACACTGAGTATAGCACTAATTGAACAACAACAAAAACTGATGACTGTTTTCTACACGTTTCTTAACAGTACAGATTGTCCCAGGGGATGATTAAACAAGCAAACAAAGAGATACTGAAATAACGAAGTCTTTTTTTAATGTAGAGCTCTTCATTTGTTAGGTTAGAATGTTCTGCTTTGTTGATATTTTTAAAACTTTACTATTTGTAATATAGAATTCCTGCTCCTTTGCCCCACTTTGCAGTGTATACCTTATATATCCTGTGAGGAAATGTGTACTGTTTCTTTAAAATTGTTGTGAGACACTGTGCAAGAAAAGGACTGAAAAAGATTGTATGAATTTATGAAGGGGAGGAAGAAATTTTTCAGGATTTTATGTATGTAAATATGTGTGTTTGGGTATTTATATATATATATATATTTAACTCTAAAATACTAAGGAAAATATCAATAGTATACAGGAAAGACCTGTACGAGCCTTAAAGGCAAGAAAGAGGGTACTCTGCAACATGTTAGGGTTTATGGGATTATTCTAAGCATGTTCTAAATTTACTCTGCATAAATGCAAAACTTGTGTAATGCAGAGGGAAACTAAGAGTTGCTTGATAGGTTGGCATTGTGTGGGATTGAATGGAGTACCTTTTTAACACAATTTTGTTAAATGAAATCTCTAGCTATTTGAAGACTTACTCAATTTTTTTGTCCCTTAACAATAAGGGCGTGTGAGAAAAGTGTAAGGCTTCTGAGGTGTTAAACTATATTCTGTAGGGCAGCTTGACTGAAAAACCTCTTGGAGTGATAGTTTTAACTATGTGTTGATGTTTTTACAGTGAGGTCATTAGAATCTGCTGGAAGCAAGTATAGGTGTGATATTATCCTCACAGCTGATAGCTGTACATAAGACAAAATATGGAATGAGGAGCCCATAATTCTTCTGGGGCTTCTTCAGTAGTGTGGTGTAATGATGATAGTAGATGCAACTAGAGCATCGTTGGCTGACCTTTCTGTTTGCTGTGTGCCTGTGCGGGCAGCAGTGGTGAGTGGAGTGGTGTGCACAGAGAAGCTCATTAGCTCTTTATCATGTCTGCACTTGCTCTCAATAGGATTAGATGACGAGGCTGTAAAATGTCAGCACCTTGTCAAAACTATTGCTCTGTGACTGCGTCTCCTGATGATGCTGCGGGAAATTCTGTGTAAAAGTTCAGCATTGACGCAGTCTAACACATAATTTATCTTGTGCAGGCACTATTTGTGTTCTGAGAGAATGATATAATGGAGCTTATTTCTGTCTCCTGCCTTATGCCACTTAGAGTCACTTTAGGGGTGTAATCATACTGCAAAAAACTGCTTTGCTGGATTGGACAAAGTCAGTTAAGTCTGCGTGGATGAAAAGGAAATACTTTAATTGTGCTAGAATACCGTTATTTTACCTGTAGTATGTAGGTAAACCAGACATGATGCTGTAAGAAATGCTATGGAGTTGACTGAGGTCCGTCCAAGGAGGCCAGATTTAGATTACTGATTATTTAAGTAATATTGGGTTTTTTTGGTATTGTATGAAGGATTTGGATTAGAACATAAACTAAAGGAATTAACCACATAATGATTTCTGTGTTACCTGTTTACCTGTTGTTCTTAACTTTTTCACTCATAATATGGAAAGAACATCTCATACTTGAGCTGTGCTACCTACCTTTGTATTTGTAGACACCTGTGTATTTCTGAAATAATACCAAGGTAAAGAACTGTTTTGCACATCAGGAACAGTAGAAGTAGGACATTTTTTTTTTTCTTCTTAAGAAAGTTTAAAAACGGTGATAAAAACAGGTGGCATATTTAATCGTAGGTTGGTGATACAAAGGACAGGCTTTTTACTGCATGAGCGAGGTATCATGAATTGTAAACGTCTCACCCAGGAAAAGACTTGAATACACCTAAAACTTGAAAGGAAGGCTATCCATGAAGGAAGCAATCAGGTTTCTGCAAGATGGTGGGAAAACATAATAACACAGGAACAGGATGTAACTGAAGAATTAAAGTTCATCTCTTTGCTTTTGTGGGTGAGAGGTAAAATGCCAGAAATGGAAACAAAGTTTCCTGATTATACTGGAAAATTAACAGAATTTGCAGTGAATAAGCTAATATTTATCAGATCTAATTTTGTTAATCTCTTTGTTTCTGTGTTTTGTTACTTTCTCTGTTTCTCTGGTATTCTCAGATGACCCAAGTGTGCCAACAAACTTTGTCAAACTGATTTTCTTCACCTTGCAAGTTGCTTATTTGAAACTTGATACCTTCAGCTTGTTGCATTTTACTACCCTTTGATTATTTCTGGTTCATGCCTTTTTTCTAGGTTCTTCCAGGGAAAGTGAAAAATCAGCAACTGCAAAGCCTCTCACTTTTTACTTTCTGCTGCAGGGTTTGTATGTCCATACACAAAAACTTAAAACAAACCTGGGAAAATGAATGTGAATTCAGACATGACCAAACAGGGCATGCACTGTGTGAACATTGATTATCAGCTGATCCATGAATGAGCCATTGAGGTCAGCATAAGCCGAATTCAGCAGGAGCCATTGAGGGCAGCATAAGTCTGTAAGAGAAGCTATATAGAGTCTTTTACAGATGCGTGCTCTGGATTGGGCCAAACAAGGATTGTCCTTTCCTAGTTCTAATTTAAGACCTAACTGTCCTAAAGTCCTGCAGTACTATTATGGCAAATACTGCAGTTATTTACATGACAATCTGAAACTAGTGACATTGTCTTTTAATTCGGTTTCATAGCTAGCAAATGGAGGAGACCTTGTGCTCTGGCTCAGGAATTTTTTTCGACCTTGCAGCTGTTAACATCAGTAATTCAGAGACCAGAGCTCTCCAGCCTTTACAGGAACCAAGTGCAGGTGGAACATGAGAGAAGACCAAGAAAAATCTATGAACCTTCTTTGTTGTTTAAAATCACACAGGAGAACGTGTCATAGAGGAACTCCATTCCAGGAAACAACTAGTATAGCGCATCGTGATTAGGTTTTTGTTTTGCAGTCATGTGGTGAGAAGTAGGGGTTGGTGAGTGCTGATGTACCTTTTCTACCATCTCACCAGATCTATATTTATGAGGATAAATGGCCACCATTGGTACGTCTTGACGTGCTAGTGAGTTGGGGCTGTTGCATGGAAAAAACATCATCTTGAGGACAACTTTCACTGGGATTTGAGCTGAAGAAGCTGTTTTGTGTTAGGTGCTCTTCTTTCTTTGATCATTGAACATCCTGGCTGAGTCAGAGCTTCCTTTCTTTGGTATCTTGAACACTTGCCCTCAAGGCTGTTAGTAGTGTAAAATTTGCCATTTAACTGAATGACTTTTAAAACTCTATATCAATTATCAAGGCAATTGGAGGTAGTCAAAGAGATCAGGAAGACTACTTGTCACAGGAACATTTTGGGGTTTTTTTGTTTGTTTTTTAAGAACTCATGTAGAACATTGGCTGCTCTTCAGAATGACTACATCTTGGGGGGGAAATAAAAGAAAAAAAACCCCTTCAGAACAAAAAAACTCATTTACAAAAGTAACCATGGTACATCCCTCAGGTCTTCAAGCAGGAGCAAAATGAAAGCTTGTGACGTTCTCATCCATGATGAGTCATCTGCAAAAAACCTAGCATTTGTCATATGTACACCTGTTTCTATTAACAATAACAAAAGGGCTTGATTAAACTGTTCTTTGCAATGAGAGATTAAAATATTCTTTGCAGTTCTCTGCAGGGTTTTTGTGCCTGTTTGGGGAAATAATTTAACTCTCACAGGCACCTGTGCCTATTAAATAGGGAACCTGTATTTGTTTCTGTACTTATTGGGAAAACAGACTAATCTTGGGATTACCTTTTCTGTAAAGTTGGTGTGTATTCAACTTTAAACAAAGTGCAAACAGTATTAATGCTTCAGTATCTGAAATACCTCACTTCAACACATGCAGCTAGAAGGGAACAGACGGTCATAGATGTGTCAAGTAGCAATTGACTAATCAACAAAGCATTCAGGGCTTAATATGAGAAATTTGCATCAATTTAATTATTGCTATAAGAGTAAACCAGTTTAGACAAATC
The DNA here is from genome assembly GCA_013389945.1 of Fregata magnificens. NCBI lineage: Eukaryota > Metazoa > Chordata > Aves > Suliformes > Fregatidae > Fregata > Fregata magnificens. The sequence goes on along the minus strand of WAAD01010070.1, from coordinate 66,729 downwards.
ACTGCTAGATGTAATATACATTCTTTATTTATATTCCAATAGTAATCAGTTCAAGGTTATTTAAAATAAGGTTTTTTTCTGACCAATATTCACATCTGGGTTTGTACTGATTACTAAAGTAGTTTCAAATCTGGATTGACAAAACGGAGCAGTTTGTTTATGTGGATGTGGACTTAGCTGTGTTTTTTCTCTCCCCAGTTCCCTTAAAAATTCAGACTACTCATAGCCCTACCTGCCATAATGACTCAACTTTTGAAGTATTACTGAGTGAATAGAAACAGATCTTTTTTTCCCAAATTTGTAAGCTTTTATAGACATTTGTTCTAGTGCTTTTACTTGTATTTGTTAGGTAGTCCCATTTTATAAAATCCATCCCTGAGTGGCATTATTCTTTTAAGCCATTTTCACAACAGGATGTCCAGAGCACGCCTGTCTCTGAGGATAGCTGGCTTTATGCTCTTTCAGTGTACTGTTATAAAATTAACCTTTGACTTCATGCTCACAATCAACAAAGCAGTTGAATTGTTTCACAGCCTCAGTTTTAGTTTAATTACTTAAGTTTTTATCACTTGTGCGTGGAAGGAGACCTGTGAATCTAAGGAATCATTGCCAAGTCTGCAGAGAACTTAAATGGAAGAGACTGAGGTGTGAATTGTCAGTTTCATCTTAATAGAGTGCTAACTCTGAAGCAAAATTATTTAATTTTTGTATTAATACTTTTAAATTTATTGCTTGTGCTTGTTTCAGTTGATGTACCTGGTAAATTATTTGCTTATTTCACCAGTTCTCCCCTTCATTGATCAATATGCTTGTAGAAGTGGGTTCTTTAAGTCTACCATCCTCCCCATATTCTGCAGAGCTTAGTAATAAGGGCTCTCCAGTTTAACTTTGGATTTTCTCTGTTTGGGATTTCCACAAGAATATGACTCCTTCCCCCCCCCCCCCCCCACCTTTGGGGGGTTTTTTTTTTTTTTTTTTTTTTTTTTTTTTTTTTTTGGGGTGGGGTGTTTGTTTGGGTTTTTTAAGAGAATATAACTTGCCAGCCTAAACATGATTGTAAGACAGAGCTGTGGCTGAGCTGTTTTGATTTTGTAATGAATTTGCAAGTAGGTAGTTTCACGTGACTCGCCCTGTAAATAATGTGCCCTACCCTTCATATAGTGATCCTGGAAGAAACTTGCTGTGTGTATTTTCCTACCATCTTTCTAGTGGCTGCTATTGGCCTGTGATTCCTGCTGCACGGTTTAGGGGAGGAGCTGGGTAAGAGAACACAGGCTGTCATCTGCTCGTGTCCTAACCATCAGCACAGGCTGCTCTGTAAACAAAAAGATGTAGAGAAGGAGGAAAGAGGATGAGGGGTAGAAGGAAAAAGAGTTTGAGAAGAAATAGGGAGAGAAGAAGCTTATTCAGGAAGATGGCAGGTAGCATAGGCATTGCTAACCGTAAGAACTGAGAGGTATGAAATCCATTTTAACCCATTTTTTAACTGTTGAACAGATATTTAAAGGAGGAAATGAAGTAAACAAAATTTTAGGAGGAAACTTTGGCCTCTTGTTTGATCTGTCATTCTGGGTTAAAACTTCTGTGCATGCATGCATGTACATCTTGGGTAGAATTAGATTCTGTTTACCCTAACCTGACTCCTGCAATTAAGGAATTTCTATTCTTTACTCATTTTTTAAATAGAACTATCTTTTTCCTACCCCTTATGCATTCATTTGACTCTTGGATTGAGTGGTCCAATGACTTGGTTTTTTGAAGAAACCTGATTTCTTGCTAAGTTTGCTTAACAGTTCTTTCTCAGAGCTTGCATATGTAGATAAGGATAAATGTCTTGAATATCAGCTGATACAGCTGGCAAAAAAAGTGCACAAACTTTCAGGCACAACGTCTCCTCCTTTATAGGTAATATATGTTCAGAAGATATCTCAGAGTAACTTTCTAGTTTTATGTAGAAAATAGATTTTCAAAATATAGAAGGAAGCTGTTATACTGGGTCACTATAACTTGTCACTAGTACAAGCTATTTATATAGAGTAAATGTAATATCAAAATACTTAAGCATTTTGTTACCTTACATCTGTAATTTTAAGAAGTGCTAGTAGAAATAGTACAGTGCTTTTAATTGGGATTTTTGGTCCTTGCACTAGGAAAAAAAAAAAATTACATAAAAGGCAGTCTTACAAACTATTCCATTACTGGCAGCTCAATCTGTAAATAAGCCAATTTTGGAAAAAATCCAAAACAAGAGCATAAGGGGAAAGGTATTGTTGGATGGCGTAGTGAAATGGGATGGGATTTTTCACCTTGGGGATTATTTGCTGAAAATAGCGGATGTCCTACCATTAAGCTAAAACATAACATGTTTAAACACCCTTCTACCTGCACATGGAAACACCTTATTTCAAGGTCTTGGGTCACTGAAGTGTCATGTTGTAACTACTTCTGGAAGAAGGACTTTAAAAAGAAAGGAACAAAAAAAAAGTCAAATATTAGTATTTTTTGCAAAGTAGTTGTTACTAGGATTTGTTACCAGTCTATTTGTAATGGTAACAACTTTAAATGAGGTTTTGTAAGGCTTACTTATAAATAGTGGGAGATAGATTCCCTAATTGTGAAGAGGTGACAGTAAATGACAAACCAGACTGCATGTGCAACATTCACATGGTGGTGTTAAACAGAAGGAGCAAGCAGAGTGGAACGTGTCAGCTAGGGTGGGACGGCAGGAGGAAGCAAAAATGTGTGTATATACATACGTATAAGTATGCCTATATAAAAAAAACCTATAAAAATAAATGAACGGAGGAGCCAAACACCCTGGAAAAGGACAAAACGTTTATGGAGAAGTAGTAAAGTGGAGTGAGCTGAAACTGGAGGTTATGATTGATCGAGAAAACTGTTTACCAAAAAGTTTGAGAGCTGACTTGATCTCTCTGAAAACTTGGGAAAATGCGAAGTTGATTCTTCATGTGTGATAGGCTTCTCCACAGATCGTAGAGAGAGATTCTCACAGATGATGTCACGTTGAATGCTGCTGTATCTGGTAGCTTACAGCTTATCCACAGAAAAAGCCAAAATTTCGTAATGAATTACTGGCCGTGTTACATGAGAGGGTAAGACAGGAAGAGAATGGGTGATGAAATTTACCTCTCTGCAACTTCTCAAGTTACTTATCTTAGAAGATCCTGAGTAGCTTTTATCCAGTATTCTTCTATTACTTGTGCCCAGAATGCTTTACTTGAATTCAGTTGATTAAATTGTTGTATTTAATTGGCCTTGCAGCTCCCTGTGTGTATTCTGATTTGTGAACAGCAGTGCTGAGTGTGGCTTTGGTTGCTGGATGTTTATTCTGCTTTTCCCCCTGCCGCTGTACAGAAGCATAAAGGGTGCAGGCTGAATTGCCTTTCTGAATTGCCTCTGCTTACCTTGCAAATACGTATTTAAAAGGAAAAAATGCAGGTCACTCATCACACTCTTGTGATTGTAATGTGGAAAGCCTTCTACAATTGAATTTTCCCTTGAGATTACCTCTAGTTTTTTGGGGGTATTTCCACCCTCATCTGTTAATTCAAATCTATCTTCTCTTCTTTTTGATTTAGACTTTTTCTTTGATCCAGATGAAGTCTAAATTTGCTGCTTCCTGCATATCTCCGTAGGCTGAGGTCCTGGTCCTGTAGAAGTCAGTTGAGGATTTTAAGATTATTCTAATGTAAGCAGGTTTCTACTTCAGGTACCCTTGGGTACCTCCACATTTTCTCACTTTACGCACTGGCAAAGCTGTTGTCTAATCCTGGCCCTCTTGCAGCATGATACGGCAGTGTCACCTCTTTGCTTCTCTTGAAGTGAAACCATCCCTTAAAATGGCTCAGAATGGCTCTGCTAGAGCCATCTCTGTCATGTTACAGTCTGTTCCTTTAACGTCCTCCTTTGGTGCTTTCTCTGTCCATAGGTCAGACATACATGTGCATTGATTTTGTCTTCAAAACTTTTTTTAGCTTAGTCCTGCAATGGCTGTTTGTTCCAGATTTGTTTCTGCTTTTTTTCTACCGACAGTGCCGACTTCAGCTTTCTGCTTATGAGCTTTTCCCACATGCTTTCCCCACATCTGCTCTCTGCACATAAGGAAAAACTGACAGAACCTGAGAAATCACTGTCTGAACATTCAAGCTCTTTTTCAGATCTCACCTTTGCTGTAATGCATACAGAAAATCACCATCTGCTAAGTAGGTAGTGAGAGGTAATTGTGGCAGGTGGCTGTAGATGGCATACAGATCTGGTACAAGCTACATTAGTTATCCCATCTTTGATTTCCTTGCCAGCACACCAACTTCTTTTGTCCCCCTGCATGCCTTGTTTTTAGAGTGTAAGTTATTTTGGACAGGGCTGTTGTTCAGTATATTCCTATTGTGGGACCTGGACATCACAGTCCTGTCTGGTTGGGTTTTTTGGGGTTTTTTTGGGGTTTTTTGGGTCTGGAGTGATTTGTAACAAAAGATGCTTTGTCCTGAACATGAATTTCACCTAACCTGCATGTTTTAAGGAGCCTGTTCACTACTTCCCACAAAATAGAGAAGTGGGAAATTCGGTTTTAAACAAGTATCTACTGTTGCTAATAAGGTGAAGCGAAGAAGGAAACTTTTTTTTTTTGGTATGTGAGCTGCCTTGCTTTTGATTTATCTGCAGTCTTTTTCTCTGCATTGTGTCCTGTGTCTTTGTAAACTCATGAAATACTAATCTGCACTCTCCATTGTACAAATGCTGTATTTTAAAAGCTTCATTATCATAGAATGGTTTGGGTTGGAAAGGATCTTTAAAGGTCATCTAGTCCAACAGCCCCTGCAATGAGCAAGGACATCTTCAACTACATCAGGTTGCTCAGAGCCCTGTCCAGCCTGACCTTGAATGTTTTCAGGGATGGGGCATCTACCACCTCTGGGCAATCTGTTCAAGTGTTTCACCATCCTCATCGTAAAAAATTTCTTCCTTGTATCTAGTCTGAATCTACCCTCTTCTAGTTTAAAACCATTACCCCTTGTCCTGTCGCAGCAGGCCCTGGTAAAAAGTTTGTCCCCATCTTTCTTATAGGCCCCCTTTAAGTACTGAAAGGTCGCAATAAGGTCTCCCCAGAGCCTTCTGTTCTCCAGGCTGAACAACCCCAACTCTCTCAGCCTTTCCTCATAGGAGAGGTGCTCCATCCCTCTGATCATCTTCATGGGCCTTCTCTGGACGCACCCGAACAGGTCCATGTCTTTCCTGTGCTGAGGACTCTAGAGCTGGACGCAGTACTCCTAGTGGGGTCTCACGAGAGTGGAGCAGAGGGGCAGAATCACCTCCCTCGACCTGCTGGTCATGCTTTTTTTGATGCAGCCCAGGATACGGTTGGCTTTCTGGACTGTGAGTGCACGTTGCTGGCTCATGTCCAGCTTTTCATTCACCAGTACCCCCAAGTCCTTCTCCGCAGGGCTGCTCTCAATCCCTTCATCCCCCAGCCTGTACTGATACTGGGGGTTGCCCCAACCCAGGCACAGGACCTTGCACTTGGCCTTGTTGAACCTCATGAGGTTCACATGGGCCCACTTCTCAAGCTTGTCCAGGTCCCTGTGGATGGCATCCTGTCCCTCAGGCATGTCAACCGCACCACTCAGCTTGGTGTCGTCTGCAAACTTGCTGGGGGTGCACTTGATCCCACTGTCTATGTCATTGATGAAGATATTAAATAGTACTGGTCCCGATACGGACCCATGAGGGACATTATAGAATCATAGAATCATTAAGGTTGGAAAAGACCTCTAAGATCATCAAGGCCAACCGTCAACTACCACCACCATGACTCCTAAACTAGGCCCTGGAGCGCCACGTCTACGCTTTTTTTTGAACGCCTCCAGGGATGACGACTCCACCACCTCTCTGGGCAGCCTGTTCCAATGCTTAACCACTCTTTCGGTAAAGAAATTTTTCCTGATATCCAGTCTAAAACTCCCCTGACGCAATGCTAGTTTCTTGGGAGAAGAGTCCAAGACCTGCTTCACTACAACCTCCTTTCAGAAGAGCCTCCTCTTCTCCAGACTAAACAACCCCATGGGGAGCTGCTGTTCACTATGTTTCTGAGAGTAGCATGATGCTTTATACTGATACTGATTATACTGATGCTACAGAAGGTTCTGAATGAAAAATGCAGTTGGAGTAAAAACCTGAAAATGTTTATCTACTGTGTTCTTGGTCTGATTTTCGTACTTCAGAAGTGTGCTATGTTAAATTATGTTTCAATGTTATTTCTGGATTATCTTAGTTTTCACTTTTTGCTAGTAACCTTAAAATAGTCTCACTTAAAAGATTTCTAAAAAAAATAAATAATTGCGAGCACGGATCATTGCTGGAAAGTTTGAATTATTAGCTTAATTCTTCTGCTATTTTTGCAGGACTTCAAGAATATGTTGAGGCAGTCTCATTTCAGTATTTTATCAAAACACGATCTTTGATTAGTGTTGAAGAGATCAACAAACAGCTAATATTTACAGCAGAAGACAGAGAAGAAACAACAAACATGGTAAAAGTTTTTCTTTTCTCATATGACAAACATCTTTTTGGGATGGAAATGCAATGAGTAGGCTTAGTCACATTTTTGGCATCTGATTAAATAAGGCCAGTTAGTGGAGTGGTATTAGATATACATGTGGGCTTTGACTCACTTGTTCAAGACATGCCTTTTATTCTGACAAGTAGTAAACTAAATCCGTGGGATACAAGTTAATAAATTTCACATCCTTTTTATTCAGAGCAAACTGAACTCCTTCTGGTAGGAGGAAAGATCCAGGACAGTGAAATACTAGCAAACAAATGTAGAGGAGGGATTTTTAAGGGCTGTGACTGCCTGTGAGGCCTACTGGTGTATAGTGATGTAGCAAAGGTTGGGGGAGACAAACGAATCCAGGGCAGGATGAACTCCATGAATGAAATCTTAACTGCTGGTACTGAACTAGTCACAGGAGGCACTGTATTCAGCTTCCATTAAAATGCACTGCATATGTCTTAGCTTGGTCATTTGTAACTTTCCTGGAGTTGATCTTGATGCTTCCCCTCAGAGGACAAGCTTGTGTCCCATCATACCTTAGCCCTAATACCATATCTGCTGTTTCTTGACTTGCCCGTACTCCTACCCTGCCCTAAATAGAACTCTTTGCATAGGGACTACTGCCACTGACCACAGTAAACTGGGTACAGTTTGATTGTTGACAGGACAAAAGGTGATTTTGTAGTAATGTACCGAAATGCACATGCACTGCATGTGCAATGTACAGTAATGCACAGCACTACTGCTTTAGGTGAATTCCTGAGTCTGCTTCTGTTGAAGAGATTCTGCTGTAAAGCACTTTTTTTTCGTTCCTCATTCTCTTGGTAAGATATTTGCAAAGAAGCCAAGTTTTTAACATAAGTTCATTTGTTCTTACCAGAGGCAAATCCATTGTGGCACACCTGTTTTAACAAATTGTGAAGTTGTTAACCCCTGCATACATGCCTCTGACCAGATTTGTGAATTTGGGTGGATAGCATATTATGGGAACAAGGGAACAGAAAGAAACCTGCGCTGTCTCCCACGTTACCAATATTTTGGCAATAAAAAGTATTGGAAACTTGGATATGGGAGCAAACTTGTAACTTTGTGATGAGTTTTCTTAACGAGCTATTTTTTTAGCTATTTTAATGAGTTCAGTTGATATAAAATGGACCTGAAAGAACTATACCTATCAGCTTCTTGTAGAAAATTTATTTTGAAATTCAAGATACTATTACAAAATGATGTGATTTGTTTTCGTAATGCAGACTCTTTTTGATTCTTGATTGCTTTGCTAGCTTTGGACAGACCGTTTAGGGAAAATTTAAATCTGTTAGGCTGAGCTCTGTGAGCCAAATAAAAAAAAAAAAAAAGCAACTGCAAATAAATGTTGGTACAAAGACATGATAATTCTGTTTGCAAATAGAGGTATGTTTATCATGCTTGCTAGAATGGAAATCACATTTCGAGTGAAAATGATGCTTTCATACCTTCCAGCATGCTGGAAGGAGGTTAGTACTTCTGAAATAAGACTCTGTGGAAGTGCCATGCAATTTAATTTTCCGGAATGTTTTTAATTACCAGTTATGTTAGATAAGTTAGTGTGTATTTGAACGATTATAGACTGCTTTTTCATAGTTCTCTGTCCTGGACTTTGTTCTTTTCTGTCCTCAGACCTCCAATTCCCATGATAAACAACTACACACTTGGAGCCTGAAGGTAACACCTGTAGATTACCTGCTGGGAGTGGCTGATCTAACTGGAGAGCTGATGCGGCTGTGCATCAGCAGTGTTGGAAATGGTGACATAGACACGCCTTTTGAACTGAGCCAGTTCTTACGTCAGATTTATGATGGTTTTACTTTCATTGGCAACACTGGACCTTACGAAGTATCTAAGAAGCTGTATACCTTGAAACAGAGTCTGGCAAAAGTAGAGAATGCCTGCTACACGTTAAAAGTACGGGGATCTGAAATCCCAAAGCACATGCTGGCTGATGTGTTCTCCACCAAAACGGAATTGATTGACCAAGAGGAAGGTCTTTCTTAAAATAAGGAGACTGTCACTCCTCAGAAGGGAAGAAGACTTAGACAAAGATTTCTAGTTATGGTTTGTGGGGTTTTGACCCTTCTCAAAGCTTTTTAGGTAGAGACATTTTTAGTTTTATCTATGAGAAGATTGTTTGCAGTGGTAATTTGTAACCAAAAATACTTTTTATGATGTGTAAGAGAACAAATGTTTGACTTTGTCCTCTTGGTATGGAATTTCCTGTATTGCTCCATTGTATATTCTTTCAGAATGGCCAAAATTTCCACTGTGCTCTACACCAGTGACTGTCAGTTGTGTGAGTCACCTCAAACTGTTGTGGTTGCTGTTATCAGTTTTCAGCAAGCACAGCAGTGGAACAAAAATGGTTAGGTACTGTTATTTAGCATTATCCATAGGTTTCTGCTGACCCCTGTTTTCTTGGGTATTTGGGTTCTATACTCATGTCATACCTAAACCAATGCACCTATGTATGTGTAAATTCATCCCTTGACTTGAAACTGAGGTGATCTCAAAGGTGCCATGTAACTGAAGTTTTCTCTGGTTAATGCTTTTGAGCATGAAACTGAAGCTAAGTCAACTTTTCACCAACTGATAATGAAGCTAATTACACCAGGTAAATACTACTGTGCACTCATTATTTTGGGGCTCCATTTAAATTGAGCTCTGTTTAAGTTAACACTGGTACTTCACACTTTTGACATGAGCTAGAAAATCCACAAAAAAATATTGTGGAATGTATTGGTTTACATTTTTTGTAATACAGTTTAATGCAGAATCTGACATCTTTCTGTTTGTAGACAAAAGCAGAAGACCTACCAAGTATGTTTAACATGAATAATTTGGTGTTAGGACAAGCAGTTTTGGGCCAAAACAAATGTGGTGTGGTGTTGGAAGTCTGTGCTCCATTGTTTGTGCTGCCCTGAGGACCTCCAGTGGGGTTGAACTGGTATTAGTGAAAAAAGGCTAGCCAAGCTTTAAATATCTGTTAGCAGGAACTATATCATGTGCATGTTCCTATGGAAAGGAAATTGCAAACAGAAATAAGGCAGACATTCTGACTTCCACATTTATCTTTGAGGTGGGTATGTCATCATTGGCAAAAAATCAGGGCTTTCTGCCGGTGTCTGAAGTTATGAAAGTCTGATAATGTACATTATGCTAAAGGAAAACAGATAAAACAACATGATCTTTAGACTCCAGGAAATAGGCCTCCCAACTGCAATTGAAAATACTGCATGTTTTTTATTTCCACTTCCATATGCTGTGATACTGCCAATATTTTTCCCTTGAGCATGTCCTGAGTAGCTGGGATCATCTTGATATATGGATAGGAATGGGTAAATACATTTCTGTCACATTTTTCCATTGTTTCCACATAAAGCAATATGTGGTGGGTTGAACAAGGAGTAGCTCTCTTCCTATTGTTTAATACTATTTTTTACAATAAATTCTGAAAAGCAGCGACTGCCCGTACATTGGTCCTTTTGCCTGTTGGTCCCAGCGGTAAATAACGGTGCAAGTTTCCCACTGCAGGACTTGACTTGGAAATTTCACTCCATTTCTATATTCATACTTCGAGGGGCACTTTCTAATCCTGAATCTCTTTTCTTTTTCTCCCTGACTTTATTCTGTGAAGTCTAAAAACTAGTTAGGATAGAAACTTCATGTGATCCTCTTGAATTAAAAAAATGCGAAGGATTCGGATGACAAAAGGGGTTTATCGCTGGAATAATTCTGCAGTGGTACCCACATTTTTACATCTCTCCTTGTTTTTTCTCTGCTTTTTTTCTGATGGGAGGAGGGGGAAAAAAGGAGAAGGATACTTATTAATAAGGAACGGGTTTGGGTTTTGATTTTTTTGCCCCCAGAAATGTATGCATCTAGTATTTCAGTTGATGCAGGAAAGAGTATAGTTCTATGTCTTTTGGCACAGCTAAATTTACTGCAAGTAGTTGCATGTTTAGTGTATGTGTGTGAAGCGAAAGTAGGTAGTTACTAGAGGTATTGTGTGATATTAAACAGAGGTCTGTCTCTTGTCTGTCCTAGCAGCTATCAGGTGGAATTTAAAAATTTTCATGGCATGGTTTGAAAAGGGATGAGTTGAACTCCAGCACGTGGCAGTGCTTGGCTGAGTGACGTTCTGCCTCTAGCCATGGAACGAGCACACAGTGGCCACGGCTTTAGCCAGGCAGCTCCTGCTTTTGTACAGTCATTCATTATTTTAAAATTATAGATGTCTAAGAAGCGTACTTTTTTCTAGCAGTCTTTAGAGGTTCTTTCAAAAAACACATATTGGTTCTAATGATTTTGAGCTTTAAGTTTTCCATAAGAAATTTTCTGTAGAGAAAGATTTTAATGACAGATGTGATTTCTAAACTTCAGGCTGCCTGTCCGTAATCAAAAGCTGTGAATAATTTCTAATAGGGAGCAAAGCGTATGTGTGGTGTATTAAAACACCAGCACAGATGGGAAATAGCTAATGGCTTGCAAACCTCCTGCTCAAGGAAATATTTTCCCAAAAAAACAATTACACTGTAGCTATTTGAAAAGTGACAGACATTTATCAGCAAAACAAGCTGCTAAACAAGCAATGGCAATTTTCCCATTTCTTATCCCATTACTCCGTGGAGCTATTGATATGCTTGGTCTATGGCCAGGACAGGACTACGTCATAGCAGATGTTTCACGAGGGCAGCTCTGCGTGCTAAAAATCATCTGCCTTTCTAGAATCTCCTTTCTCAGAAATGATTTTTCTTTATGGGTTCACTTTTGTCCTGGCTATTAATTTGCAGTGAGGAAAATAAGCCCAACCGCATTTAGCTTTCCAGAACTGCCAGAGGGGTTATGCAAGAGAAACTTCCTGTTGACAGGACACGTATGTCTGTCTACTTAGAGTCCTGCTGACTTGGATTTTCAGTGAGTTTATTGAAAATCAAAAGCAAAAAAATTAAAATAGGACCTTTAATACTATTTAGCGTATTAGATGCTTTATGGAATTCTATGGACCGGATTCTGGCACTGCCCTCAAAGAGTTCGCAATTTAAGAGCAGGCAAAACAGTAGCCAAGACAAACAAAAGGAAGATGGTAGAAAGGGGGGAAGATGAAGTGACAGGATTTTTACCAGAAGACTGCGTGTGGGAGTAGGTTGGTTTACCACTTCCCATTTCAGAAAAGGAATTTGTCAAAACTTCGGAAAGTCTGGAGTGTGACAGTAAAGGGTTAGTTGGGAAGGGCAAAGGCAGTGGAGAGGCAAAATGGAAGGAAGTGAGGTAGAGACAAAGGGGGGAAGAGTGGCAAGGAGTGGGACAGCGTGGAGGAAGAGCAGGCTCAGCTGCAGGACAGCGGGTGCACATGCGAGTAGGGTGGGACTGGGAAGGACGTGGGACCGGAAGACAGCCCCGCAAGAAGTTGGAAACAACACTTCGAAACCAGGTGACTCAACTATTAAAGAGACTTGGAGTTGACCATAGGAACTGAATTTTAAATGACCACAAGGTCCCCAAAGGATCTATCTATCCTTGGGTCATAGATAAGGGGAACTTGATTTTCTGAGCAGCCGAGAACCCACGGGTCCTGGACTGAGCCGGGTTTGCAGGCTTCCAGCTGTGCCATCACAAATCAACAAGCTCTTAGTTCCCACACCACCCAACTTCCCATGCACGTGCCCTTCACTCCCATATTGGTAGCCACAATCCTTGATGTGTGAACTACCACCATTTGCAGCTGTTAGAGGCATGGTTAGATATAGTCTTTAACATAAAGGAATGCTTACGGTGACCACTGTTTTCCCCTTGTGTGCTGTTCACGCGTCCGTTGCGCTGTCATTGCTGCTTCAACCCCCTCTCTGTGTCTTCCCTTTCTTTCCTTATCCTTTTTTAGGCTGTACTGTTCTTTTGAGCCATTGCCCATGTCCATCCCATGGTTCGGTCCTTGCCGTGTTTAGCTGGCATCCTGGGGTAAAATGTCTCCGTGCAGGAAGAGGAATTGGTTGGTTTCTTAGGTAGGTTTGTCTACATGCACCTCCAAATTTGGAAGCAGTGTTCTGGCTGTGAGGGGAGAGGTCTGGTATTCCTGCAATCAAGGCCTGGTGCGTGTGTCCTATGCCAGCCGTGGCGCCGCCTGTCAGGATGGATGGGTGGGCAGATCTCATTTTGCTTTTGCAGGTGAGCAAACGTTAGTTATTCTGAGGTTTGCAATCATCACAAGCCAAGATAAATTGCCTACAAACATAAAAGAAGTTTCTTCTCCACTTCTGAGGAAGGTTGTCTTTCAGGAGTATTATCTCCCACCAACTCTACCTCTTTTTACCTGGCCCATTATCCCTTTGAAAGGCCTATTTGCAGAATGTAGCAGAAGAGACTTGCCTATGACTTCTTCTGGAGCCTGTCGGTGCCTCCCTGAACACTGGCCAAAAGTGATGCGATGGCTCCTTTCTCAGCTCCTCCCACAGGCCGGGCAGGCTGGCTCTGGTGTCCCTCCGGCCACCCGGGGGCTGAACTCTGAGCCTCTGCTATTGGATTTTGCAGACCAGTGACATGTGGGTTCATCCTCCTTTTTTTTCTAGTGGTGGTGTTTTCATGCCATGCAGATGTTTGCTCCTCCCAAAGAAAGAGGTTGTTGTGTAGGCTCTGCTCTTCTGCTGCCGCAACAGGTCAGATGACTTCTTGAGCCCATCATAAACTGTTTCTCAGCTACTGGTGCGGTGCAGGTTTCATGGGACGTCATCAATCTTTGGGCGCTTCTCCCACAGCCCTGTGCTTTCCTACAGGCTTGCAAGTCCCTTTTAATCCAGAAGGGTCCTACCGCTTCTATTTAATTCTTCCTCAGGGTCCTCCCCTCTCATGTCTCCAGCAAGAAGAGCTGACAAAACTGATCTGGAAATAGCCCAGTTTTTTGTTAAAATGAGCTTTTGCACACTTGGGGACAAGAACCAAATGGGCGAAGGATGCACTTGAATAGACAGTCCTGGGTGTTTCAATGTCACACAAATATTGTTAAACGCTGGCAGTCTCATTTTCGGGAGGGGGTGGGGGTGTTATTTCTCTCCTTGCAGCAAGGACTGTCGGTAGGTATTGTTTTGCTTTGCGTACCTTACACCTAAAGGGGAAGGTGATGGACAGGAGATGCGAGGGCTGTGAGGGAAAATGAGTAAGATGAAGTGGTGCAAGGTCATATAGCAAATCAGTCAGGAGCCTGGAGTTAGGCTCGGCTCTTTCAACTTCCAGCTCGGCTTCCACTGCTGCAAACCTGAGCTCCTTCTGCTCTCCAGAGTCAGCGAAGGCAAGCTGCTCTGAGCCCTTTATGGGACTGAAACGCGAAGGCCGCTCGTACGTGCAGGTCTGTCACCTGCCACGTGTGCACGTGTGTGCCCAGTGGGCAGGTGACAGCGTTAGAAACGCTGATGCCAAACTTCCAGCCGGCCTTCATAAAATCCTATTTTCTCAGCGGAACCAGTTTTTCTAATCTATTCCCCATTTACTGAGCTGCGTGTGCGTTTGGGCTGCCGCCTCCCCATCCCGGAGCGGCACACGCTCCCCTCCCGCTAGCAGCGTGCGGAGAGGGGCCTGGGCAGGGCGGGCAGCCAACACCTCATGGTGCAAACCGTTTCCTTTGCCTTCTTCCCAGACTTTTTTTTTCCAGCCTTTACCCACGGTGGCTCCTAGTTGATATGCTGTTGAAGAAATGTTGCTTTACAGGAGCAAAGCAATAATTAGCAAATAATTTCGATTCTTATGTCTTAATTTGAGCTACCTGCGCAGTGTCCTACCGATTTACAGTTACACCGATGTCCCTAAATCACTTGGGCTCATTTGAGATACTTACCTCTCGATAAAAATTTTTATCCTCTATTAAATGTTGGAGTAGAGTTTGCCTGGGCCCTACTTTAAAATGCATTGTATGGGGAAATGGGAGCCATGGGCATCTGTGGCGAGAGACCCGAGTTTGTGACTAAATTGTAACACTTATTGTAAAGAACATAAAAGGTTTAAATCCAACCTTAAGAGGGCCTGTGCTCTACAGGAACTGACCAGGAAAAGCAGGGCAGCTCTAAGCTTTCAATTTATGTTAGATATATGCTATTGAACTTCTCTGGGCCTGCCTTCTTAGTGAAAGGATTCATAGTTGTCAATTATTGGAGAATGTATATTTGTTCTGCCACCTAGTGTCCAGCTCTAGAAATACTCAAAACAAGCTTTTTGGGGTTTTTCAGTTACAAGTTATTTGTTGTTTTCTCTTTAAGTTCTTATAAACACAATTAGTGTTCAGTGTAAGCTTCATTTTGAGACTTACGTAGGCCTTTGATAGTAATAAGTTATACTCAGCACCTTCTGCTATTTGGAAATTTTGGGAATAGCAGGGAATAGCATATGTTTCTTTTCTATTTCATCATATGTGTGTATGGTATTTTGAAGACAAAGAAATAAAATGCCATGAGAAACTTTGACTAGACGTGTTCTTGCAGACTTGTGAATTATACAAATACTCTTATTTGCATTAGTACGTTTAAGGAGTACCAGTGCTAATAAGGATTTGTAGACATGAGTCCTAAAGTCCTTAATTTATATTATAATTGTGCTACCCATACAAGAAAATGCAAGCCTTTTTTAGCCATTGAACCCCTGGTATAAAATCAAACACTTCTGCATGTGTGAATGTGCCTGTGTACTTCCCTGCAATGACTGTGGTTGCCACAGAAAACCCTCAGGTGGAAAGCACAAGTGGCTTCAAACCCACCAGACTTTGTGTCTGTAGTATAAAAGAAGCGGCCGTGCTGCGCTCCGTGAACGGAATGGAGCTGGGGTTGGTGTTGAACCCCTGCGACATCACCCAGTCGATGCTAAAGGCGAGTCGGTCCCTCTCGTTGTCCCCGGCCCGCAGCTCTCCCTTTGCCCTGTGCTGCTCAGGGGTGCCTCAGGCCAGGAGAGACCTGGCACGGGCCATGGCCAGGGGGGCATCGTGAAACACCACCGTGGGCCTTTTAAGGGGATAACGCAGCCTGAGTTGCTACTTGGATGCCCCCTGTGGAAAGGCATTGATACCGATCACTAATAAAATTACAGAAATAGACTTCAGAAATGGTGGCACTGTCACCATGGAGATTTATTTATTCTTCTAGAGGTCATTCAAGAGTTATTTCAGGGCCCTTCCCCTACAGGCCTGTTCGTTACCGAGTACCTTCCCCAGGATACCCACCCCAGGACTGAAAGCCATTGAAGAGCACACGGATCTCCCGTTCTTACACCCACAGTTCCTGCTTGTCCTACACCCAGCTCCAGGGTGGTGAGCTGGCCCACCGGAAACGACTGGGCAAGGCTGGTGTGTCTGGGCATGTGGCTGCAGACATCTATTGCTACCCAGGCACTCTGCAATACAATATTAACGCTGTTTTACGTTATATTGTGACAGTCATATCTGAGCATCTTTGGCTTTTTGTAGCTTAGCTGGGGGCCAGGTACCCCGCTAATGTAAACTGCTTTCTGGATTACAGCCACGGAAGGAAGGAGATGCTAGTTTGTTTTAGAGCAGTTCCTTTGCCTGTGGAAGATCACAGGTTTTGGAGGAATTTCCGTCTTTTTCCGCCACAGCTTAACAAAGACTGAGATTTCGAATGAACCTCTGACATATAGGACCCAACTTGCACTATGTATAAAGGTAGGAGAGAGTTGGAGTCCTCTCAGTCTTTTGGATAAATTCAGGTGAGATTCCAGGTGGTGTCTTCAGTAAAAACACTTTGAAATCCCTAGCTCTGGCGAGGAAGTTAGTGGCATCCCTCACCCGCCGAAACTCAGCAGCTACATACTGCAGCTCTGCCTCAGGTCAAAGCTCTCCCTGAAGTCACCAGGAGCCCTGAGATGAACTCGACGCTCCCTCTGGGCAGCAGGAAAACCTGGAGATAGGCAGCTACGAAGGTGTCTGTGCACCTCAGCAGCCTTTCCCTGGCCCATCGGTGGCCCTGCTTCTTTTCTGATTCTGGTCTCCTTTGCTTTTGGGAATTGCATTTTGCTGTAGGGTGTTACCCCGGGGGTTTGCTGACGCAGAATCTGAAAAACAAGTAACTGGTATATGGATACATACTTGTATTTTTGCCTTATTTCCTGCGCACTTCCTTCCCCCCTGCCCTGTGCGCACACACAGAGCATACCTGTAAAGACATGGAAAAGGAGGAGAGCTGTGAGGTGAGGGAGTTTGGTCACAATGAGATATCCACTGTAAGAAAGACAACAGTTGACTGAAAAAATGCAGAAGAGCATTACGAGACTGCAGAGTGACAGGATGGGGAAACAGACCGAGTGTAGGTAGATGTGAAGTGATACACATAGGGAAAAATAATCTCTGTGTACCCCCTTCAAGATCAAAATATTGGGATTTTTTTTTTTCCTTGAAAATATCAACTCAATCCTTGTCAGCAAGCAAAAAAGCCAGTCAAATGCTAGGAATTATTAAGAAAGGACCAGAAATAAAGATAAGGATATGCTGTATAAATGTCACTGTATGAATCTCTGAGTCACCTGCTTTTGAGTGGGACTCTAATCCCTCATCTCAAAAAGGATATAGCAAAAGTGGAAAAAGTCCAGGGAAGGGCAGAAAGGTTGACCAAAGCGGGGAAATACTTTCTCCGTGAAAGGAAACTGGAAGTCCAGTGAGCTGGAATCCTTCAACCTGGAGAAAAATGATGTTAGGGAGGGTATAACAGAGCTCTATGGAGTTATGCGTGCCATAAAGAAGGTGGACGTGCAGCAACCGTTCACTGTTTCTGCCAAGACAAGAATTAGAGGCTGTCAACGGCAGCTGGCTATAGCCAGGCTCAGAGCAAGCACCAGGAGCTGGTGCCTCGCGCAGTGGATGGAGACCTGGGGAACCCCTCACCGTGGATGCTGTGTGTGCCAAAAGCTGAAGGAGGCTCAAGGGGAGGCTGGGCAAGCACCTGGAGAGCGTGAGATCCACTGCAGGTTACTGACTCCACAAAGTGAACTGAGCTGAGGAAACCCCTGAGCCCCTTCCAGGCCTAGGCTTGGTTCAGGTGAGCACTCCTTTCGGCTGGAGGGTCCCCCCTCTGGGACCCACCGTGGGTGAGCGCTGCACAGCTGGGCAGCCCCCGGAGGGGCTGAGCACAGCGACAGCAACCAGGACTGTGCACAACCAGGGGACACCAGCCTGCGCTCTGGACCGGCTGCTGCCTCTGGTGTTTTCCTCCTTCCCAGGAGGGAGACGCAGGAGGTCTCCTGAGAGGTGTGTTTGTGTGGAGGCAGCCGCAAACATGGGGAGGGAGGATATTGGCATAAACTGCTGGCCATTCTTATGCTCTCACATGTTTCAGCACGGGAGAATAGAGTTTAAACAAGGTATCCTGGGTCATCGAAGCCAAAAGCTTTCTACCAGAGCCAAATATGTCTTACGCCTTTCCCCTCAAGCTCCCCCAGCAAACCGATTGGGTTTCTCACACAGTGCTTGGGGCTGGGAAGAGGACAGGGTGAGGGTGGCCACAGCTCCTAAACACAGCAGGGCACGGCCCCAAGAAGTGGTGGGGATTTGGACCACAGAAGTAGCAATGTGCAGGAGAGACCACTTGGGCACCTCAACACAAAGCTACTGCTGGACGTGCTTCAGGCACAGCTCTACCATGCAAATAGGACCATCACAGCATCCCCCAGGCTTGACCCAATCTCTCACCTCGCCGCAAAACTCGCACCGCGTGAGCTAACACAGGTTTTGATGTCGATGTCCTTAAATTGTTTGTCTCTGTTTTTAACAGGCTTGTATTGATTTAGGTTAATTTAGTTATCCCAAAAAAGGGTTGTGCTGATTGCTCTAAATGGATTAAATAGTGATTTTAGTTAAACTGATGGCAGGCTTGTGTGTAGACAGGGCCTGGAGCTTTGTAAGCTAATGACTTGGCAGTAATGCAATGAGGTTTTTTAGACAGCTGAGACCAAGCTGTTGTTTTAAATATAAGACCGTAAGTGTTACTATTCTAGTAGATGGTCCCCAAATGTGATAATTTTCCACTAACTTGGGCTCCTTCTGAGTCCTGGCAGATCTCTTTTCTAACTCTCACTTTTCTGATAATAATTTGGCAAGTTCTTTTACTCCAAATGGATTTTGGATTAAATCCAAGTGTAAAACATGGAAAATTTCCGTTTTTTGGCAAGATTTTCTAATTTTTGTTCACCTGCCCAGCCTGCTAATTTTTCCACATTTTTTGCAACGGAAAAAAAAGTTTGTTTTCATTTTTTATAAAAATTCAGATAGAAGAAAAATGAAAATGAGCCCAGCTCCTGCCAACAGCAGGGACCTTTCCCCACAAATGAGACCTGAGAGGAGGACAGATCCAGAAGCAGCCACTGTTTAATTTCCTCATTCAGAAAAGAGCAAGGATGAGACTAGCCCTCAGTCATTAAATCTTTCGTGCCCATATCATCTCAATTGGAAGAAATCACTGTATCTGCATAAAGTCGTTCCTGCCTGCCTCTGAACCAGCCAACTGAGCTTCTCTTAAGTAAATCTGCCTTCACAGGTCTTTTCTCTATCAAACTGCAAATCCCATTTTGATTCATCTGCTTTCTCTGTTGATGTTTTTGTCTCCAGGTTGGGACTGAAATTTGAAGAGAACATTACTCCAGACCAATGAATCACTGAACCTTAGTTATCTTCGATTTGTAAGGAAGCCTACTGAGATACTGAATAAGCCTTAGCTCAGGAAACAACAGTCCAGCAGGTAGGCTGTGATCCCTTCCTGTCTTAGGCAGGTTTATGGAACCAGAAGCGGAAAGCTGGTGGCAAGAATGAGAGGAGACTCCACGCCTCAGAGGACAGAGAGAACAGGAGGAAGGGAAAGCTCAGGGCTACCAACAGGACAGCAACTGGAGACCAAGAATCTGAATTACCTAGAGAAATTAAGTACATGGTAACCCAGTGTGCACTAAGAAGAATTTTTAGCAAAGAGGTTTCTATACCACTAGTGCATGTCAGATCCTGGACTGTTTTGGGGGAAATTGGAACCCAATAACCTGGAGCACACATAGAGGTGAAGCTGTGGGAGAGGGGCAAGACGCTGTTCAGGCAAATCAGGGGTTAGAGCATTTCTGGAGGAGCTGAGTTACTCAGAAGGAGTAACAAACCGATTCTCTGTCCAAGACGTAGGCCAAGAGATCAAGAGAATCAGCACTGTAAAAGCAAGTGGGTTGTGTGTGACCCAAACGCAGCAGCTTGCTGGGGGTAGTGGTCAGTAAGGGGGAGGGAAGGACGAAAGCACAGCCACAAGGCAATCCCACAGCCATAAACATGCAGTCTGCGTGTAACCCTGTGGCGATAAGCACTGTGGAAGCCATCCCCATCTTCACTGACCCCCTTGCCAGAGTGAGCTGCTGGTGGATGAATGCCCTTTCGCCCCTCCTTCTAACCTGCAGCGTGTCCCCAGTCGTTCGTGCAACCCCTGGGCCTGTGACTGCACTCATCCCTCTCACATACATCCTCGGTGCCCGTGCCCAGGGTGTATCAGCATCTCAGGACCACTGATGCATTGTCCTTACGTGAGGGAAAGGGAGCTGACACTCTGCTACGCACTTGGGATAAAGATACAGGAAGGCTGTGGCAAAGCAGGGCCCCGGATCCACGTACTTCACGGAGCCCTGTTCATTCCCGTTTGTCACCCAGGATGTAACATCCAGTCCCCATAAAGTAAACCTCCACCAGAAGCTAGGAGCTCTTCCCCATCTTGTATCTGGCTCTACAGCCCACTGAGCAAGGCTCAGGGGCTGATCATTGAGACTTCTTATCCACAGTCTATTAAGTCTGGAGGCTTGGTGGTAGAGATATTTCTCAAACAATAACAACAATACCATCTTCTCGCCTTGAACACCTGAAATGTAGGTGAACAATTCTTAACCAAACTGACCAAAACATTTGCACAGAGCAGACGGGACAGCTAGACTAGGAATAAGGCCATTTGTTCCCTCCTCCTGTTTGCCATCAGGTGGTGTCTGAGAGCTCCTTCTGGACAGCTCAAAGCTATTCCAGGCTCACAGCAGAAAATGCTGCCCATGAGGGATGCCCTGCCCTGGAACACGGCCCTCCCTGGGCTATGAGTAATAAAATAAACTCTCAGATCAGAATGGCTGGCTTTGCTACAGAAGAATACAAAGCTCACAACGAGTAAAAGAATATCCTACAAAATCCTTCTTCAGTCTTTCTCGAGCCTCTTCCATGAAACAATTAGTGGATGCTCTTGTTTTGAACTCCATGACTCACTCCTGCAATTCAGTCGTGGCCTGTGATCACTCAGTCGCTTAACATGGCGTGGGGAAATAGGCAATTGTGAGAATTTCCTCTGTCCCTCCCTCAGCCTCTCATTGTAGCTCTACAGCACGTTATACTGCAGCACCACGCGACCGCAGTCTGCATGCTTGCATCCCAGATGTGCTGGCTCACCCTTCAGGCAACACTTCCTCACAGCATTAAATGGTGATCGGGATGGTTTCTCAAAGAGAAAATGCATCTCACTACGTTTTACAGTACTTTGTAATCCAGCTGCAAGTGCAGTCCTTTTATCAATGGTCTTAATAGTTATGCTGTGGCTTAAGGGCTCTATTAGAGTTGTATTTCTAAGTTGGTGTCTTCTGTCTGTGCATGTGTGTATTTGTAAAAACGCCACTAAAGATAATAGATTCTATTAAAGCAATTATACTGGCTAATGTCTCCCACATACTTTTTTGTTAATCATATTTAACTTTGCCTGTCAGCAGTATATTTACTGTTACGAACTAGTAAGTGATTTTTAAGCACTGGATTTGCATAATATACACATTTGTGTAACTTGCCAAGTACACAGTAGGTACAAAAGACATTTAACAATTAAACCAAAAGTGTTTCCAGAGATTCCCAGCACCCACAGAACGTATTTGGAGGCTTCTCTGTGCTTACATTGCCTTGGTCATGCCGTGATAATTTTGGCAGCAGAGCAAGGAAAAAGCCATCAATAATTTGCCAACTTTTTCACATCTAAAAGGGAATGAAAACAGAAACCTGAAAAATTCCTCCTGCTGGTACCACACCTCAGAAACCCTGCCTTGTGTCCATTAAACAGTGCTGTACGCTTGTTGGGATGAAAAGGCTATTTCATTCTCTGCCTGCTGACTCCCAAGTGCTAAATTTCTGCTGTTAACATGAATGGCAGAAGGGGCCATTGCAAGAGTGGCTCAGACGGAGCAAGCTGCAGTGTCCTTCACGCAGGATTCCCTCCAGCCCCCGGGGTGGCTGAGCCAGTCACTCCCACTGCCGCAGGCAGCAGCTGCTCCTTTGTCAGGGTTTGGGGGCGAGGGCTTCTCCACGCGATGCTCAGGATTCTCACTTGTCTGCTTTTGACTTCCCTCTGCTTGATCTCTTCTCTCAGACACTTTTTCTTGCCCTTAGTGTCTTTGCTATTTCCTTTCGGCAGTTGCTTTCCCTCTTACCACTCATCTTCATTTCTTTCCATTTCTTCCCCTTTTCCTCTTTTAGCTTCCCTGTTTCTCTTGCTATTCCCTCTTGCTTTCTGCCGAACCTTCTCCCTTTCCAATCATTTTCCCAAGGGCTGAATCGCAGCAGCTGTGTTTGTATGGCCCAGAGTCACTTCCCACAGCTTGGGGCGTCCAGCTGAGGAGGGTGATCTTCCTTGGCTCCCTCTGTAGCCATTGGGGAGAGACAGGAGCCTCCAGAAGGTGACTCAGTTTTTAAGGCTGTCAGAAGACCTTGTGAAGACTGATCTCCTGCCATGGTCTGTCTGTAAGACAGACGAATATCCTAACTTACGGGCCTTGAATTGGGAGCCAAAAGTTATTTTGTACAAATCCTGCTTTTGCACGTCAGGTGGATGGGGAGCACAAAACAGAGCATCTTCCCTCTAACCAGCGTTGCTCTCCCAGGTGCCAGACTTCTGCCCGCACACTGACGGTCAGCATGAGTTGCACCTGCAGCACAGCAGCAGACTTGTTGAAAGAGCCTTGCAACAACTTTCCCCCACCTCAAAGTCCCGTCTCTGTGCTACGGACAAAGCATTTGGTCCGATTTCAATAAGCCAAGTGAGCATTTTCGCTCCTGTTCCTTTTTCGCTCTAAAAATAAGCGTCATGTAAGGAATAAGGAAATAAAAGTGAAAAGGGAAGCAAAACTTTCATTGTCACCCGACCATTTCAAAGCAGGCGTCTGCACAGTTTCCAAGGCTTTCGTTTCACTGGGAGAATGTCTCCCAGGGGCCAACTTTAACATTTTGAATGGAGCCATGTTTAGCCTTTTCAATAGCAAATCACACAGGAACTATGCACCACAAATGCAGCCTTATCTCCATCCAGACATTTGTTCCCAAAGAGGTTTTTTCAGTTCTCTGTGAGCAGGCCAAGAAAATACAGGTGACATTATAACAACCCTCCCAGAGTTTCTCCGTAGGCACACTTATTGTACATTGAGGTTGCTGACAAGCTGTTATATGGTAAAGGTCTATTTTCTATATAGAAATCTGGTCCTACAATCTGCCTGTGAAATTTTGTCAATGGCTTTCCTAGGATTTCACCTCCAGCTTGGATCACAGCTTTTGTTGCTTGCTGATCCAGGAATGCAAAAATCTGTCGAAGTCACATGCCCCATCCCCTTCCCTGTTGCACCTCTGCCCTCCCTTCCCTTTTAAACATTTGTGGGCACAGGAAGGACAACCGGTATCCCCAGGAAGGTCCCTTGTCCCCGGGGCAGGCTTGGTGGAACACTGTTGCCCACACTTATCCCTTCTCCAGAGGTCACTGGCAGAGGGAAAACTGGGTCCACGTCCACGTCATGTTCTTTGGCCCAGATAGCTCTTGGGACTATTTTTGGTTAATGTTATTACTGACCGCAGGACATGACGTAACAGAAAAGTGTAATTATATGGCCTTATGTCTGACCAAGGTGGCTGTTGTGGCGGTGGCTGCTGCAGCTCAGTCTCTGCCCCTCGACTGCCATTCTCTGTGCAGCTGACCTGGTGGCTTTGATAATCAAATTTTTATTAGCCTGTCAAGTAAAATGCTGGCATAGAGCCACTGGCAAGTTGTAAAGCTGGCCAAATAATTGGAATAATAATTCACTCACATTGAATGTGGTCCGCCTAAAGGTGGTGCTTATTTCCTGAATGGAAATGAATCTCTTCTAAGGATTTGGTTTAGATTAGTTCACTGCATGGTTTACTTGAGCCCTATAATTTTACCACCAATACGTAAAGTAGGGTCATAAATAGAGCAATAGAGCCTTGGCTGTGCTAGGAGATAGTGCTATGCACTAATGTAAATTATAAATGTAGAGTTAGAAAACCTAACAAGCCCAGCTGGCAAACTTCCATGTATTATCTCACAATAATTGCTTCCAGCCAGTAGACTTTTTTGTACAGCAGAAGACAGGTTATTTATATTATATATTTAGCCTAAAACTGTAATAACATCCTCTGGCAAAGGTATTATCTGATGGTGTCTGAAATGGAACCAGCTTTCCTCTTTCCAGGCATTAACAAATGAAAATCTTTGTGTCACCTCATGGCATTTCCTGAATTGGAGAATAAAATGAGGAGGATTTTTAATTCATATAGCTTATTTCTTAAAAAGTAAATCTATTTTTGACAACCAGGTTTCCCAGAATTGTTACATGTGGTTTGTATCACCGATCAGAGAAATATTTCCTTTATGATTCTAATCAGGCAGAAACAACAGTACCAGCAAGACTGGCTCTTGGCTTAGCAGTCAGAAAAATACCTGTGAACAAGCAAGGCGCGTGAAGGTCACAGAAGAGAGTATGTTTTTTCCTGTTGCCTCAGAAATGCCTGGATGCCTGCTACGTTGCCCATCCGCACATTCTCAGGCAAGCACTACAGTAGTGAGGATGTGAAGTCAACAACTAGGAAGACTAATAAGGGTATGTTTTAGAAATCTTAGGCAGAGACAAATCTTAGTGACGGGCTAGGCTCGCTACTCAATGTAGCTGTTCCATCTGTCGATGATGACAGAGAATGAGAAAGCAGGACGACGGCACCTGGGCTTTATGAAGATATCTCAGGTGCTTTCCAGTCCTTCGGTAACTTGGGAGGACATCATGAATATTAAGAAATTGGTTGGCCTGAGTTGCCTGCTCCCTCCCCAGTCACAGGTCTTGGCCAGGGAAACCTCTGCCAGTGTTTGGGTTAGGTGACTATTGGGTCCTGGCACAGCCCCGAAGGTCAGGTTGTGCTAATGACAGGATCCTTCTCAGTAAGGGAGACTAGCCTGACTCAGGGAAGTCTAGGCAGGTCAGCTTAACTTCTGCCCTGGGCAAAGTCACTAAAAATAATTTAATTACTGGTAAAGAACCCAATCAATTGTGAACTGAAGATGCTGATGTAATGAGTGTGGAAGGCACTAATGAAAACAAGCCTTGTCAGGCCTGAGAGTCAACAGTCATCTTTGATGAGAGCACAAGTTTGGTGGATATAGACCATCACAAACGTAAGAGTTTTCTGTCAGATATTTGAACAAGTATCACACAACAACCTGATTTTAAAAAAAAAAGAAAAGGTAGAACTATGTAAGATCAAAATATTCAATGGTATGAGACCTGGTGGATTGAAAAGGTACAGTTGTCCAAGGAGAACTGTTAAGGAATGGGAGTTACTGCAGTGAAGTCTGCATGGAGCAGTATAAGGCTTATTGTTGTTCAGCATTTTTATCAAGATCTGAGAGTAAACGTAACATTTCTGCTAAGAAATTGGATAGTGCAAACACTGTCCAGGTGGCAAATAATGATGAAGAGTCACCTAGAGTGGCCAGGATTGCTCAGGAGAGAGCCCATCCAGGCAAGTAATGTCTTAGTACAGTCCTAGGATATGTGGCTAAATTAGATATCTAAAAAGCAGGAATGCAGGCTGTACTTGCAGGAGGTGAGTTTCAGAGGGTAAGCAGTGACTCTGAAATACTTCGGAGAGGTCAGAACAGAGAAGCAACTCAGCAGGAGCTCCCAATGTGATGGGAGAAAAGGTGCTGACTGTCTTTGGATACACAATTGGTGAGAAGTGGGTAGGGATCAAGCGCCCTACACAAAACCGTTGCTGGCATATGTATCCCACTGGAGTGTTCCCACTGAAAAAGAGCACTGAAGAATTTTCTGCTGGCACATCAAAGAATCAGAGAAATAATTCAAGAACTGGAAAAAAAGACCTTTCATCAGCTTCTGTAGAGTTCACTTTATTTAGTTCATTCAACAGAAGATATCAGCCTTCCTCACCTAGGGTATAAACACCTATATTGGGGTAAAACCCCAGCGTGGGATTCAATCGCCTAAACACAGTAACTTACAACATGTTAGATGCCTTACTTCTCCTTTGGGCAGAGGGAAGGATGAGAGAAACTCTCAGGGCCCTGCCCAATCCTGCGTCCAAGAGTCTGCTGGATAGCCACAAGCTCAGAGGTAGCCATGGTGTGCACCCCCTGTACTACGCGCTTCAGTCTTCCTGTGTCAGTGAGTTCCCCCAGCTGCTCTGCAAGCAATGCAGGTAACAGAAGAGTTGTTTTAACAGAGCAGCAAAATCCCCCTGCAATTACTGCTAACATAGCCACACACAATCAGAGGATAACCTGCAGTTCCTGATGTAAACTCCAAGGACAGTCTCAGCACAGACATACATGGATCAAGTTGGATTTGAAGCCAGACCCCATCCTCCAGCTGGAGACCCAATGCACTGGGCTTTCAATCCCCGGAGTGCGGCCCTGCTCTAGCACCCCTCGGATTTCTGGCATGCAGTTCCCTGTCTGGCAAGAACATGTGTCTTGAGTTGCTTTACGTATTTGCACTTTTAATATCTTGCGTTTGTGCTTAATACATCATTTAAACACTCCTACACATATAAGGTATATTGGCATGAAAATGGGAAAAACAAATGTGGCAGGAGCTCGTTGCCAAAGCTAACATATTTAAATGCTCTTTGTGGCTGGGTACGTGAGCAGCTCTGAGGGGCCCCGTACAACCCAGGGCACTCGCCCTCTCAGCGCTCGCCACTCCTTCAGGCATGGCAGCCGTGTGGACCAGCTGTGGGCAAGTCACAGGATCATTCCTCAGCCAGCGTTTTCCCCTGCATCACAGCACCAGGAGGTCATTTGGTAGCACTGATGCAGTTAGCCGGAGACTAGCAAGGGTGTGGGAAAGCCGGCAAGAGCAGCCATGTCCCACTGCTGCAGGGCGGGACAAGCTATTGCCACAGCTCTGTGGTGTGAGGTATTTGTGAGGGACTCTGTGCCAGAGTCACTGTGACTGCCCAGACCCCAGGCATGCCCTTCTATGTGATCCTCTCAATCCACACAGGAAAATGGATGTATACAATGGATGTATAACGATCATCTTATGGGTAAGATGACACGTTAAAGGGGTAAGGTTTACTAAAATGAATGCTACAGCCAAATAATAAGAAGTTCAAATCCAGATACACACGTGCAGTCGAAAAAATCCTATAATAATGACAGTACAATGGAAAATAATTCCTATCCAGATGTAAAAAGACAAATGCAGGAATGGTTGTTTACTTAGTAGCTGTACTGTAATGTTTAAATCCTGATTTCTGACAAGCAGTAGATACTGAAGAGTGTGAGACAAATAAATTTGAGGCAATTTGGGATTTGGGGGGGGTTGTACGGTAAAAAGGATGGTTGCTGAAAAAAATATGCTTATTCTGCTTTTTAAACTACCAGTGCTCCTGCTTTCATTTCTCCCAGTTCTGTTCTTAGTTGATCTATTGACTTAGAACTATGGCCAGTCCACACTACTATGAGTAAAGGTCCCTAAAATCCATTTCTAAAGCCTGGAAAACAGCAATATGAATCCTCAGCTTGTTTGCTAGTGATCAGGTGTCTCTAGGGAAACTAATTCTTTTCTTTGACTTTGAATTTAAGTTTATAGGAAAGCATTCAGTCAAAATAAACATCCAAAGGCTTAACTCTTTTGATTTGTATATCCACTGGCTAACGACTTCAAAAATTTTTGAGTTATCTATAATATATAATTCTTAATCCCATAAATATTTTGAACTGACTGGTAATGAGCTATCAGCTTTACTCTTGTTTTGAAGTCTACCCTGACACCAGTTGTGTCACTGTCTTTGGAACAGGATCAGAAAATGATGCCAGTGAAGTCAACCCGCTGCTCCAGTACAGCTGTAGATGAACAACAAAAAAGATGATTCTGGAAAGTGAACTGTAGTCACCTGTAACAACAATCACATTAAAGTCTCATCAGTTTCTTTCAGATTTGCATGAGATTATTTTTAAAAGTCGTTTAAATTTTTTTAACAAAATCCTGGCTTAGCCGAAGTCTCTAGAAGTTCTGTGGTTTAATAACTGGGACAGGGGCTTTTAACTTTTGCATTAAGCACACTGATTTATTTTATTTACTTATCTATTATGAAGATTACCTTTACGCTAATCACATCACAAAGCATGTTCCAGAGTTACTGTAAGTACCCACAGAGTTAACTAAAGCACAATCAAATTTAGAACATCTCAGTTTGGATAGGGCATGATAGTATATCTAAGCTAAGCACTGATTAAAGCCGTGCAAAAAAATTTTGCTTCAGTTCTGTGGATGAGCTAAAAATACATATACCTAAAAGTTCTTTGCAGATTAACCCCAAATGCCCTTACTTTTACTGTTTTTTGATGGAAAACAATCCTTTGGGGATGAACTTCGCCACTGAAAGTGAAATGAGTTCTTCCGGTTTTGGACATTTAAAGTGAAAATGAAGGAAAAGTGGAAGAAAGTATTAGTTTTCCCTGTAAAAGATGTTACTGAGGGGAAAGAAAAGGTGGTGAGCTGAGCCGTGAGAGTGCGCAGGTGAAAAGGAAGCAGTTCAGAGGTTGTGGCTCCAGCAGGACGAGGCAATGGAAAAGTATCGGCCAAGTTCTGGCTTGTGCAGAGGGCAGCAATGTGGGGAGCAGGAGCCCGTGGCCACAGCAAACCACTGAGCTGAGCTGGCATCTTCCAGCCTCCCGGCCAGCCATGGTTATCGTCATCCCTTGTCCTGAGTCTTCTGGTGAGATATGGCAGCTTGGCTGGGTGCCCTACCTCCCCATGGGCACAGCCTCCATTTCACTCTGGTCTGTGCCAGCCCATGCTGGTGCTCTGCCCTAGCCACCCCTTCCTGGCTTCCCACCTCATTGCAGCTTCCCTAGTCCATGCTGAAGCTATGCTTCAAAAGGTGCCATGTAAATGGTTTTCAAAGTGAAGAAGAGATGATGAGAAGAATAGCTTGAGAAAATCCGTATTAGAACATGAAGACATGAGCATGATGCTTATTTATTCTTCTGCTCTGTGATAGATGCTGCAGTGCCACATGTGAGCCTGGCTTAAAAAGATCAAGAGGTCTTGATCCTGGAGAGATCAAAATAAATTAGTCTAACATGTCTGGGTTTTCCTCATTTTTATGCTAGGCAAAACCTTTTTTTTCTGAATTTGACTTGAATTTGCAAGTAGACTTGGCTTCCCTTCAGCGGCATGTTTTGGTGAATACATTATTTACTACTGAAATAGAAGAGGTCTCTGGTGTAGCAGTGAGTGGGTAGAGAGTAAAAAACAAAGATGAATGCAAGAAGAAGAAGAAAAGCAGAGTTTGCAGCTGAGCTATGAGATGAACCAGAGGTCGTAAGGGACAGAGCCACAGGAAATCTGTTCATGATGGCAGCAGGTGCAGGGGGGAGCTCTCAGACTCTGAAGTCAATTGGAAGCGAAGGTACCACACAAAGAAGCAGCCATGTGTAGACAACGAGAAGCAGAGAGGCTGAGATGAGGAGTGGAAAACAGAGAGGGCAATTTTGAGCTGGCACGAGGGCTCAGGAAGTTGCTTGAGAAGGAAAGAGGCAGCAGCACTGCCTTCAGTACACAGGAGGGATTGTTAAAATTTGGTGGGATTTCTGATGCAGCATGTAATGCTGTAGTTTCACAGTCGCTTTCAACTGGAGAAAGGCTTTTGGTGAAAAAAAAAAAAAGGTTTAAACCCACATCTGTTCCCAGTTTACTGTAGAGCCAGAGAAATGCTCTTGCCAGCACAAAGCAGGCAGTAGCATGGGGGAAGGGAAGGAAGGCACAACTGGAGAAAAAAAACAGTAGTGGAGGGAACAGGCAGGACCATTTCTTGTGGCAGCTGTGCCTGTATATGCCATCATAATGAAAACTAAGAAACAGCAAACCACTCCAACTCCCTCCTGCCTAATCTAAAATAGAAGATAGCCATATAGCATCCGCTGTTAGGCATGCTCTTCTGTGTACTTTCTTACACGATCCATCTCACTCTAAACACCTAAGTGTCCAAAAGTGCAGTAGGGCAAACTGTACGTGGGTAGATCTCTTTGTAAGCTCTGGATGTCTCACCATGTCATTTGGATCAGACCTTCCATGAAGGGCATAATTCAAACAGCATTAAAACCCAAGAATACTATTCTCAGCTACTAGTGTTTGCTTCAGAAGTCTATCAGCTTCCTGCACCTTTTTCTCCAGGTATGCTTAAAGTCCTCTGTAGAAACTATCTGCCATATCACTCCAACTCCTTTCCAAAGGTCTGACAATTGAATGAGGGTGGCTGTCCAAAAGCAGCTGCTCTCTTGATAAAGGAACAGATTGCCATGTTATGTATCTATATCTACACACACACACACACATATATTCACACATACTGCTGATTATCTACCGAGGAAATGAATTACAGTCTGATGAGTATTCTGTTGTGGTGGGACTTTTTTGTTGAATATACACATTGATGTGAGGACCTGTGAGGTAAGGCAAAGTCACCTGAAGCAGAAGTGCTTGAACTTTGGGATAAACTTTACCTCTTGGAGTAGATTCAGAGCAAATGCAAAGAATGCATTAACAGGGCTTCTTTCTGAGTACAGATCATGCTGTGCTTCTTTTGAATATTAGAGAATAGTTCTCTCTTGGTAGCTTTGGACTGATTAGCGTCTCTAGAACCTCTGTTGTTCAACATACAAACAGCTGAAACAAGTCTGCTGCTGATGCTGAGTTATTTGAGGTAGTGTGAACAAGGATGGGCTGCAAAGAACTGCAGAAGGACCTTATGAGGCTGATTGACTGGACAATCCAACAACAGATGTAATTCACTGTGTATAAACTGAATTGGCACCTACTCTAAGAACAATCCTAGCCTCTCATATAAGATGAAAAGCTCTGAGATGATCACTGCCACTGAGAAGGAAACTGTGGGATTAGTTACATATCAGAAAATATCAGCTAAGTGTGTGGCAGCAGTCAAAAAAACAAATCAAATGTTACAGACCATTGGTAAAGGAACACAGAATACAACAGGAAACATGAAGATGCCACGGTAGAAATCCATAACTAACCTGCACCTTTACTTACCCCCCTCATCCCAAAAAGCAGAAATAGAGAAAATTTGGAGGGGCGCAACGAAGAAAATCAAAGGTTTGGAGCAGCTTCTGTACAAGGTCAGTCTGAGTAGCTTAGCACCGCACGGTTTGGAAAAGGGATCACATGATGTGATAACACATACGGAAATCATCAGAGGCACGGACACATTGGGAAAAATCTCTGTTTCTTCAAGCATAAAAATCTGGCAGCTCTCAAAGGCAGCGAGCCATAGTCAGGCTCAGAGCAAACACCAGGAGCTGGTGCCTCGCACAGTGGATGGAGACCTGGGGAACCCCTCACCGTGGATGCTGTGTGTGCCAAAAGCTGAAGCAGGCTCAAGGGGAGGCTGGGCAAGCACCTAGAGAGCGTGAGATCCACTGCAGGTTACTGACTCCACAAACTGAACTGAGCTGAGGAAACCCCTCAGCTGACATTGGGCAGAGGGTGGGAGAGTCCAAAGGGGAAGTGTGCGTGCTGCCTTGTTCCTACTCTTGCTGAGGCAACTGCCCTGGCTTTGAGTTGGAGGCAAGGCTGTGCTAGATGGGCCCTTTGTCTGCACCACTACAGCTGCCCTTTGATAACAAACTTCTCTCTGACTGATGGGAGCTAGCACTGACATCATCTGAATCAGACGCACTACAGCAGGGCTGAAGGAAGAAGGAGAAGGATGCGTGGCTATTTTTGGCATGTGAGGAACAGCTGCTCGCTATTTCCTCTCACAAGTCAGGAAGGGCACGGACTGGAACATGAGGTCAAAACTCCCTTAGCACGTCCTGTACATCTTAATAAATGGACTGAAACCTGGGAACATCAGTAAGCTGTCAGTCGTTAGATAAACCTGGGCGCTTTTTTAGCAACTTTTCTGAATGTTATGAAAACTTCCCAGTGCACAGGATGGTATTTTTAACTTATAATAGCGTTTGCTGTACCTGAGAGGGCAAATGCATTTTTGAGGACTAGGATGGACAGAGGTCATCTTGAAAAATGATGATTCCGTGTACATGGCTAACATAGTGGATATGATGATCCATGATTGAAGCAGGTACTACTTTAGCAAAGTTGATACCAAGCTGTAGTCAGTGGACGGTCATAAGCTTATATAAAGCTCCTAATTATGGGTATCAATAGCAATAAAACTGACTGTCTGTAGGCAAATGCTAGGGACAGCATGAAATACTAGGTAATGTATGTGTTAACTAGGGAGGAGAAGATACATGGGAAATGATGGGGGACTAGAATTATCTACAGCACAAAACAGGGGAAGGGATTTTAGCAGAAATTCGTGTTGTTGCAACGATATGTAAGTTCAAGGGGACAGCCTCAGAAAAATTACAGTGATCTTGGAAAAAGGACTTGAAATGATTTTCTGTATATTTTTGTGGGTTAACCCAGTAGGCAGCTAAGCACCACACAGCTGCTCACTCACTCCCCCACAGTGGGATGGGCTAAAAATGAGAAAACTCATGGGCTGAGATAAAGACAGTTTAACAGGTAAAGCAAAAGCCACACACACAAGCAAAGCAAAACAAGGAATTCATTCACTACTTCCCATGGGCAGGCAGGTGTTCAGCCACCTCCAGGAAAGCAGGGCTCCATCGTGCATAACCATTACTTGGGAAGACAAGTGCCATCACTCCAAATGTCGCCCGCTTCCTTCTTCTTCCCCCAGCTTTATATGCTGAGCATCATGCCATATGGTGTGGGATATCCCTTTGGTCAGTTGGGGTCAGCTGTCCCAGCCGTGTCCCCTCCCAGCTTCTGGTGCACCCCCAGCTGCTCGCTGGTGGGGTGGGGTGAGAAGCAAGAAAAGGCCTTGACTCTGTGTAAGCACTGCCCAGCAGTAACTAAAACATCCCTGTGTTATCAACACTGTTTTGGTCACAAATCCACAATGCGTCACCACATGAGCTGCTATGAAGAAAATTGCCTCTATCCCAGCCAAAACCCATACATATATATAAATGATAGCACCTTGCAACAAAATGAAAAAGCTCTGTGTTTGACATTAAGAGATGTGAAGCCATCCAAAAGTAATGAAAATACATACGGAGCTGAAATTGATTCCATGTTTAAGTTACAGAAAGCCAATGAATACCATATTACCTAATTGTATGCATGTCTTGCTAAATTTGGTGACATGCGAGGCAGTGCCCGAGAAGGGCCCATGAACAGCCATATGATGGCTGTAAGACCCAAGCAATGCACAATATGGCTACATTTGTAAACGAAGAGTTTCCCAACAGTGTATTTGGTATAGCTATATCCCCGTGACGCTGGGACTGCAGCTCCCCAGGACGCGCGGGAGGGAGGCCGTACGCCTCTGTACATGGGGCAAAGGCGGCTCTTCTGGTGCGCTGGTCCCTTCAGGCTGATGCAGGTGGGGAGTGGGACAGCAGTTGCCTTGTCTTCCCTCCTAACTTAACGCCGGTGTCCTGCAGACCTGGGGGAACAGAGGCTGGACAGCCTCAGACCACTGCACCGGCAGGCACCCGCCTTGACCCGAAGGACCCTTGCTCTCTGAGCCTGTGCACGGCTCCACGCCCGGGCCTCTGCGTTGGGAACAGCCCCGCCATCACCGCTCCTCCCGCCCCGCCGCGACCCGCGACACCCTCCAACGCCGGGCC
>WAAD01010070.1:0-33006 GCA_013389945.1 Fregata magnificens | reverse complement strand
GGCGGGTTCACCCGCCGTTACCCCCCCCTCCCTCTCCCCCCTCACGCCGCCGGCCCGGCGGGGCAGGTGGCCGGCAGGAGAGCTGGAACGGGTGCGAGGCGCCGAGCGAAGCCCGTGAATGAGCAGGGGGTTTGGGGGAGCAAGGCTGAGCCCTAACGGGGCCGGGGCCGGCAGCGCTTCTCCCGGCTGGAGGGGCTGGGCGGCTCGGCTGGACGCTGCCTTCAGGCGGGGAGGGCCGGCAGCTCTTGATGCAGGGAGTTGTGTTGAATACGGGGGAGTTTAGGGCTTTTAGGTGAAAAAATACAGGTCTTTCATTTGGCAGTCTGAAAGTTTTGGGGTTTTTAATTTTTTTTTTTAAGTCCCCGGTGATGTTAGCGTTTATTTCACAGTAAATGTAGTCTAGAAACGGTGTTGCAACATTGAAATAACATTATTATTATTTTTTTAAACTCAGAAAATCCTCTAATTTCACCTCTGCCAGTGTGGAAGCAGTCCTATTGATACAAAGCTGTATAACATATTTTTTTTCTCTCAATAACCAACTGCAAAGAAGGAAGTAACAGTATTCTTAGAAAAGTCACCCATATAATATCTCTAAACTTGGTTTAAATGAAGAAAAAGGAAACTGCCATCTTAATGGAGAAGCTGTGCATATATACTTCTATGAATAGCTGAGTTTTAAAAGACCGTGACCCCTAGTGTGGATGAGCTGCCCTCCTCCTCCCTCAGAGCAGCAGCCATCAGCCGGCCCGAGCTAGGGCTGCCCGCGTCACTGACACTGGTGCTGCCAAACAGCTGGAGCTGTGGGGAAATCCTGGAAAAAAACCACCTCACCTTTCCCAGGAGAGCTGGGGAAGAAAGACATGTCGCTCACCAGGTGTGTCCGCTGCCTTTTGAGTTGTTTGGGATATGTGGTTCTCCAAGCTCCATTAGTCTCGCAAGACTTTCTGCAAACACTTCAGTTGTCCTTGCCAACGTTTCAATAGAAAACAGCCCATTCATGTTTTGGTAATCCATCGTAATCTTTGCGTACAAGTGGCTGAGTAACTTTTTGCTCCTGAATAGTGATTTAAGAGCTCTGCAACGAAGTGCTTCTATAATAAAGGCTTTTACAAAATATGCTGCGGAACACACACCAGCAAGCGCTACTGGTAATTAAAAGTAAATGACAGTTTTCAAAGAAATGAACAGAGTACACTGGGATGCATTATCTCTGGTTTTGTCCTTTAATATTTGTTCATTGACTTGCTGATTTGCAGTTGGCCTTACAGTAACTCATGAAAATGGGAGAAGTTCTACTTTATTAAACTTTTCTTGTTTAAATACAAAGTCCCTTTAATTATGTTGTATGGGTATTCCCCCATCTCATTGCTGAAGTTAAAGTTGTTGTGGTTCCTTCTAGGAAGGCATTGACAGTGGTTTTCC
The DNA here is from genome assembly GCA_013389945.1 of Fregata magnificens. Lineage (NCBI taxonomy): Eukaryota > Metazoa > Chordata > Aves > Suliformes > Fregatidae > Fregata > Fregata magnificens. The sequence goes on along the minus strand of WAAD01010070.1, from coordinate 31,581 downwards.
AGTTGAAGCTACAGTAGATTTTTACTATTGATAGGGCTTTTAGGCACTTATGAAACTGAAAAGTAGGGCTGTTTAAAATAAATACTTGATTTAAAGAGAAAAAAGCTGAGTTTAGAGGTTTGTGGTCACTTAAAATGTTGTGGTCATGGTGGGTCGAGGGAATGTAAACGAATGCCCTAAATGCTTATGAACAGTGTTTTGTTCGCAAAATCAAGAGATTAAGACCATGTCCAACTATGTCTCTTTTTCTTACTCCCCAGTGCTTATACTATCAAAGTTATCCATTTTCTGTATAGTTCTTGGAGATTGGGCAGTGAAAATAATCTGTTCTCATACATGGTACTGATGATTACAGTGCAGCAGCACTCTTTAGAGTTGTCAGAGGCAAGTATTGTATTGCTGCTGGCTTCCTCCCTCTTTAAATTTAGATAAATCAGCCTTTGTTCTCTTCAGTAAAGTGAAGGCAAAAGTTTGGGCCTAAGCTGCCACTGCTGGAATTGTAGTGGGGCCATGTAAGCAAAGAGGATTTATTAGTACTAGGATAAATTAATTGTGACGAACAGGAAGACAGAAAGCACTGCAAACAATGTTTTGTACTCACAAAAGTGAAAACCCTAAAGGTTAATTCTGACTTTGTTCACAAATTAGGCACACTCTGCTAGGCTTTTTTTGCTCGCCGTAAAACTTGGGCCTCCGACAGCTACTGAACCACCTGACCTTTCAAATGAGATTTACTGGAGTGTGCAACACCTCCTGAGCGCTCATCGGGAGTTATGATTTTTTTCATTTTAGCGTTTGGTTTCCTTGAGGAAACCTTTTTTTCTAATTGAGCTGCGGACAGGCTGCGGCCTTTTCTGGTTTTGGCCATAATGCATATTAACGACTCCTGTGGAAAGGGGTTTTGTCACCTCCTTTGGCGTATCGGCCTCGAAGGTGAACTGAAGGGAACCTGTGGAGTTGCCGTAGTGATTTCCAAGTACATCCTTAGCATCTTGTGTCTTTTTCCAGAGAGCAGCCCTTTCATGCTGTGTCACTTAGGTTAGGATTGAGCCTGGGGTATGTTGTAATACTATTCAATATTCTTGAAGGAAAAGTGCTGCAAAACCCTTATGTATTTGGGATGAATGTGCCCTTTGTAAATCGGCAGTCACACGAGTCAAAACTTGGCCCTCTGGCACTGAACAAAGGCTACCATGCCTATGTTAAGCGTGGTAGTACCCTTATTTGGAGGTGTTTACTTAATTCTGTGTAATGTTAACTATTTAACACTCCACTTAATTTTCTTTTTTCTTCTCTTTTAGCATATAGGCACAGATTCCATTAACTGCTCACCTGAAAAATGCTTTCAGGGAGAAATGTTTCTTTATCAAGCCTCCTAGCTACTGCCGCCATGGAAGCTGAGATCTGCTATCGACATACTTTGTTTGCTGAACATGAGTTTTCTGTGTGGAAATTGAATTAGCTATTGATGTGGAGTTACTTCCCTGTTTATTGATGCTGAGAATGTAAAGTGGCTTAATGACTAATCTGAAGTCTGCAGACAGAGTGGTGAGATCATGTGCTTGCCTCAAGTAGGGTTTCTTTGTTCAGTGTGATTCCTTTGGGGCACGCAGAATTTGGATTCTGCCTCCCCTTTGTACATACTGTACAATGCTGCGCTCTCTGTTTCAGACCCTCCTTCATCTTATAGCCACACTTCCTTCCAGCACATACATCTGTTATTATCTCTGTGTGATAAATTACTGATTGGGACCCTGCTGCCTAATGAGTATGATCGGTGGCACTTTCTATTCTTTCCTACCCGCTCCTCCCTTTCCTTCCTCTCTTGCTGCCTTACAAATAGGTATGTTCGTTGTGTGGCCCTGGTGTCAGGGTAAATTGTTTAGTTACTATGCTCTTATTGATTTCTGTCAGTATGTTTATTTGTAACAACAAGTGTAAAAACATTTAGGTTTTACCTTGAAAGATAAATATTTACTACATAAACAGCTGTGTACTCAGAATTAGGGATGGAACGTGGAAAATGCATTTTCTTAATAGTGCTTAGCTAGCTCCTCTTGTGTATGCGTTATCTGTATTTATAGATTGGATCAAACAGCACCCGAGTCAGAACTGCAAAAGTAACAGCAATTTGCTAAACACAGCGTATGTATGCTCAGATGATAAAATCTCCTTGGAAAAGAGCTGCGTGGGAGAAGTGGCTGCTTGAAACTAAGAGCAGAATGAATGAGATGTGTGTGAACTTACCCTGTTCTTTGCAATGGCCAAAGAGTTGGTTGGTTGGAGGTGTTTAGTGGGCCCTGGTTGAAAGGTTTCTTTTGCTGGGCTGAGAGGTCAGTGGGGCAGGAAACCGTTCCAGAGGAAAATCTCTTAGTAGAACAACTTTGAGGCAACCTGTGGAGCAAAAAGTCAAGAGGTTGATAGTGAGTATTGTAAAACTGTGTAAGAATGAAAGGGTTAGTATCGGTGGGAGAAGCAGGAACTGGGAGTTGGTATCATTAGATTTTCTGAATTGTTTTGCAGGTCTCCAGATCTGTGTGAGGTGAGGCATGCGGCATTGGTGTAGCTTTTCAAGACCTTCCTAAATTCTACATAATAATAATAGTGGAAAAGTAGAGTCAAATGGTAGTGATGTTGTCAATGTGCCTGTAGATAATGAAGTTTGACAGTGGCTTCACAACTTTGCTGATTGATGGGGTGAGCAGAGCAGTTCCTAGCTCAGGTCATCTAGCTGGCCTCACTTTGAATTTAGATCTGCAGTCAGGCCTTTGGGTCTGAAAAGTATGTTTTGAACATTGTAGGAACCCATTCTTAGGGTGTTTTTGTTTTGTGTTTGGAAAACCATAAGGTCTCCAGAGAGCTTGGAAAGTGGAAGGACAGTTTTTTCCTGCTAGTAAGCTGCTTCCTTGCTGTTTTAGTGGGATACTGAAAGTATTTTGTTTCCCATCTTTAATGATATGATGGTAAGTATCCTTTCCACTGACATATCAGCTTAGTTTTGTGGATTATCACTACTGCAGATATACAGGCACCTGGAATGGTGCTGGTGGAGACTACTTGCAAGGCCAAACGCTTATAGCCGCGGGCTTTTTTTCTTATGGCTAATTCTTGTGGTCTGGTTGTTCGCCTTCCCCCCCACACAAATGTTTTACTTCAGGGAAACATCCTGAGGTTCCAAGGAAGGAGCATCACTGAGCCTGTTCAGTGTGGTAAATCCAGGCAGTCTCAGCTCCATAAAATATCTGACTTTTTGTTGCAACAGCTAAGCTGATTGTATCGGGAAGGCCTTGTTTTCCCCTGTTATTGGAGACCATAGCTTTGGGGACAAGAGCTTTCCCTTCTCTGTTAAGAGTTTTGGTTACTGAGGCAGGGATGAGGTTGAATTTCATGCACTGGGCAAAGGTCCAGGTTCTTCCTGTTGCTAATGGCCTGTGGAGACCCAGGTGATGGGGGGAACGGGCAGCACAGCTGTTTGCTGGAGCTTGGCTGTTCCTGTTTCTAGAGCAGTGCATTAAGCTGTCAGCATTTGCACTAATACCTCGGGCTGTGATCAATGGGAGCTGAGCTGTGGATGTGTTGTGTTCTCAGCTCCTCTCTTGAAGAGTGATAGGCATATCACTCTTCATGGGAGAGTGGGACAGACAGCTGTTGGGTTTGGTGGTCTTTTGCATTGCTGTAGCTGGATTTCCTTGATCTTAACATCTCTGTGGTTGCTGTGCTCCCAGCGGGAGTGACAAGGAACGGGTGCCTACGTCCATGCATCAGTAGTGGTTTGGGGTCTCGGGGGCGTGAGATGCTCTCAGACACCGTGGATGGTCCCAGGCTATGCTGCTGCTGCAGTGGGGCAGCACTGTTTTGGCAGGGCACCGTGCTGAAACTTTACTCCTGTCCTGCCAGAGCCCTCGGTTAGGAGAGCAGTACGTTTTTATTTGCTTAGAGCTGTGAAAATCTTGAGACCCTCATGTTGAAATTGTATGAGAAGGGCCTGGTTGCCCAGTTCAGCTGTTCCTCTGTGTGGTTTTGCTCCTTTGTGTCAAACTAGTTAATAATCAATAGGTATTGCGTTTCCTCTTTCCCTGGGAAATCTGAATGTGGTCGTGGCGAGACAGCTGCTGTCGTGTTCCCATGCTTGTGGTCTGCCAGGGTCTTGTACAGACATGGACATGAGAAGGGCTGCTCCAGTTGCCATGAGAAAGGCTACTCCAGTTAATGGTTTCCTCTGAGCAGTGCACCAAGGCTGTCTGTCTGCTTCCTGTGAGAATGAAGACAGAGGCGGGGAGAATCCTGGTTGTCAGGGGGTCTTGGGTTGCTGTAACATAAGAAAAGACCAGGTCCCGCTTCTTCCCTTGTATGGAGTGAGCACTAGCAGTAGAGTATTTGTTCTTTTAGCAGATTGGGAATTTTCCTGCTATAGCACCAGCTTTTGTCAATGACAGAGTTTTCCGTGGGATCATCTGCTCCAGTGCCAAGTTAGGAACCGGTTCACATCAGCTGAGGAGATGTTCTCTGCCTGCCTTGAGTATAGTTACGATGCTTAGTTTTTCAGAAGTATATTTGTTGTTTTTTCCTGTATGACTGCGAACTAATATCCAGTGTTACTGTTTGGGGAAGAACAGTCCGTAGGACTTCTGATTGTCCTGTGTGAAATCTGCTAGCTTGCCCTGTTGTTCTTCAGGGCCTTCAGTTTATCCCTCAGAGCATGGCTGGTAAGGTTTTTCACCTTTGCTGGGTTGAATAGGCTGTGTATATTCGTGCTATTCACTTTCCAAATTAATTTCATATAATTTAAAAATAATTTAGCTTTGTTATAACTAGTCATAATAGTGTGTAGCAACACTTCTGCTGTGTTTCTGTTGAGCTTGGTGTGGCATTGAATTTCTTGATGAGGGTCCAAACCTTTCTACTGGATCTGGACACACATACTTCTTATGTTACCGCTTTCTGCACTGCCAGGTCTTAGTGGAATTCTGTGTGCTTTGCCTAGGCATTAAGTTGGAAGCCTAGGCATTAAGTGTGGCCATAGTAAGTTGAGTGGCTGTGGTTTTAATATTGAAATGCCAGTATGACTGTTCAGTGCAAGCCCTATGAGAAGTACGTGGGGTTGCTGTCTTTCTTCCAGGTATCTTCTTAGGAGCAGTTGTTCTACATATTAGCTATCTAAAAATGATTTCCAATGACTTGAAAATCATGACATAAAATATGAAAGAAGTTTTTAAAAGGAGGATTACAATGCAGGGAGCTAAGTAGGGAATAATAATAGCAGTAATAATAATAAAAACCCAAACAGACCAGGTAGATACAATGCAGAGGACAGCTTAAGGCTATTCTAAGGAATTCTGTGTAGCAGCCTGTGTATGTATTTTAAACACCAACATTGCAAAGCAATGGAAGAAGAAAGAGACCAGCCCCAGAAATCCATCAAATTCTAAATAAAACTAAGGAAGAGGAGGTATAGAAATAACTGTATTTGTGCACTCAGTTATGTAGAACATACACATCCATGGCACGGTTACAGCTGCCTGATACAGCTGTGTGGCAGAGTATTCAGGTTTGTCTTTTTCCGTGCCCATGTTATAATGAGACTTCATGGACTGGATAGAGTAGGGGCAGTATTCCCTGGGCAGAGGTGGTCTTCCTCCTTCCTTTGCCAGGAAATTTGTGCAAGAGGCAGGTTTTGTTGCAGCTGTTCAGAGGTGGTGATAGGTTTTTTTTTTTTGTGTGTGTGTAATGCCCTTGGCACCATTTAAGGGATTAAGTTTTTGAAAGGGAAGTGTCTTCAGACAGTTACAGTCTAGCAGGTGGCGTCATCTTGTCCTCCAATTGGCAAGCAGCCTAGGAAAAGGCATCAAAATAATTTTGAATATAGCAAACTGAATAATGCCTTGAGAGAAATGCTCTCCAATGTTTGTGCAGCCAATAAAAAAGCCCCAGTAATAAGCATTTTTTGAAATAACTGTAATAGATCAAAGTGACATTTAATTGATGCTCATGAGCATCATTTAATCACCGGCTAACTACTAAAGGTCTGCTGCTGTGGAACAACAGGAGTTCCTATGTTATTATGCCTTACTGGGTCTGTCTTGCTTTAAGGCACTGACCATCATCGAAGTGTGTGATTTCTCTGTGTGTGAATGCTGGATGCTTAAATGCTGGTTGAGAACCTGTTTATTTCAAGTACTGAACTTTCTTCTTAATTTTGTTCATAGAAAGTCAGCTGTTTCCAGCTTCCAGGATGTGATGAAACTATTGTTTACTAACTTCCTTGTGACTCCTTTGTGGAGTTAAATCGGATAAATTGCTTTCTTGCAAAGTTGGATGCATATTCACAGATGAAACTCTTGAACTTTTGTTGTGCGTATAGATAACTAGTGGAATACTGCAAATCCTGAGACTTGTACTTAAAACTTAGAGGGATGATTGGATAGTTAGGGTTGGAGGGCACCTCAGGAGGTCTCTGATCCAACTCCCTGCTCAACCCAGGGCTGACTCTGAGGCTGGACCAGGTTGCTCAGGGCTTTATCCTCTTGGGTCTTGAAAACCTCCAAGGACTGCACAGCCTCCCTGGGCAGCCTGCTCCACTGCTTGGCTGCCCCCAGGGTGAAAAAGTTTTTCTTTGTATCCAGTCTGAGCCTCTCTTCTTGTAAGTTATGCCCATCTCTTTCTTGTCCTACCCTTGTGCGCTGCTGTGTATGAATTGCTGTTATCCTCACTATTGGTGTGTAGCATCTCAGGAACGTTGTTGCTAGTAGAGGGTAATCAGATGTCATTTATAACATCTTTAAAAGTTTTGGAGTAGCACGCTTGGCATTCTTTGATTTACTTTCCTTCCTATAACATCAAATAGCACTGTATTTGCTGAAATTTACTGTTGCTGCAAATATATCTTTATACCCAAAGAGGGCATTCTAACCTTAAAGATGTCCTTAGTTCTGTCTTCATGGCTTTCTCTGGTACAGAAGTCCTTGCTTATGATTCAGACGGTAAGGTAATTTAAGTTTAAGACATTTCATATGGTTTTGTTCAGTAAAGCACTATGACACTTTTATTGTGCAGAAATGAAAATCCATGTGTCTTCTCAGTGTCTCACAGTTTTATTGGCACCTCTTTGTTTCTGTAAGGCTGTTCATGCAAGATGTTCCTGCTCACTGAGGGTTGGAGGGAGAGGGTGCTTTTTAGGTTGTGAAACTTCTGCAAGTACCTTCAAAATACTGTGAGTTTTCAGTTTCCCCTAGTCAGTAGAGGATTTAAAAGGCTTCCGGCTTAAAGGTAGCACTGTTTCACTCGGGAATTAAAGGAGCCCATCAATGAACTTCTGTCTGTGGCCTATCCTAGTGGACTTATATAGGTATTTTTTAAATATACTTTCCTGTATCAGGTCTGTGGATTATTATACACTTGTTTAGATTTAGGGTACAAAAATGTAGGCAGGTGCAAGTCATATTACAGATAAGTTAAGGAGTCATCTAAATATGATGTTTGTATTTGCTTCAAATTTCTGGTGAAAATGTAAGTTAAACCTGAAGTTTCCAATGAAACTTCACTGTATGGAATCCCACACGGAATAGCATTATTGCAGGATCTGCTTCGGGGGGACCTGTGATGCCAAGGTTTGATAGTTTTGAGAATATTAAGATAAAATTCTATCTAAATACTGCTTTTTAAATCTCCAGTCTTATCAATGAAGACAGGAGTTCTAAAGGTACAAAGCCTTAGGTGTATTCTTATAGTGAAAATGCTTTTTTTTTTCCTAGCTGTCTTTCAGGACTCCTGTGTAAGTCCTTAGTTCTGTCTTGGGCGTGTTTTGTGAATTAGGAAAGTTGTGTAGCTTCTCACATGGACTGCTTTAACCACAAACTAATGCATCAGATTACTGCTGTACCTCAGGACTGATGAGATCAAATGTCTCTGAAAACGCATTGCTTTCCTTGAAAGGAAGCTACAGCAGTTCTGTCTGCTACTTTTTAATAATAAGACTTGTCAGGAGTACTATGTGTAAACCTGAAAGAAGCAGGGGAAGAAATCCCCTGCTGCTACTACACTAATACTACCTAGGGGCCTGTCCCATACAACTGAAAGGGATAGGCAAATGCGAGCTACCTTGCACAGGACCCTGCTAATGCTGGATTCTGAATTAGGTTTTCTAAAGCAAGTAATAAATTAAAAAAAAAAAAAAAGTATTGGAAATAACAAGTTAGTGATATATATTTATTCTGGAAAACAATTTGAATGACACTCAAAAGTTTTCCTCTGCCAAGCTTTTTGTTACCGAAGCAGATCTTTTCAGGTGTGCATGTTTAACACCATATGGTACAATCTGCACCTTTTTTATCCATTTAAACTGCCAAGCTGAATCCAGAATATGTGGACCTGAAAAACTGTTTCATTGGCTTATTCAAGACAATCTTCTTTTAATATAGAGAATATTTCTGAAAGGTCAGTCTGATTTTTGCATTTACTTCTCATTATTTTTTAACTTGAAGTGTTTTGCTTAAAATGTTGTTTCATTACAGTATTGCACACTGTCCTTGGCACTCAAGAAACATCTGCAAGTTATCTCATGTAAGGGTACAATTTCTTTGAAGATTAATACTGTGCTTTAATTTACTTGGGTAATAAAAGCAGACAGGTAAGGTTCAGCAAAAGGTGGCAGATCCTGTGGCCTTGTACTTAAGTGAATTACAAATAGCATGTGACAGAAATAAGTTTAAAAAAACTCTGGCAAAAATCTGTTGAGCTTTTGTTGAGCATCATAGGCATATGTTAATAAGTGTAACCTGTATTATTAGCTAATATATGTTAGCCCAGGGAGACTGTCAGCGTAAATTGTGGCAGGTAAATGTCTTGACTTCCTAGACATGAATAGCAGTGATTTACAGTCACGGGAAAGAAGCTCTTAGAAGAGTGTTTTTATTGAGATGGTCTCAAAGGGGATGAATGGAGCCAGTGTGCCTTTAGAGTGGGGTTTGGTTTAGATGCTCATACAAACTATGTGTGTGTGCTGTGAAAGAGGTAACAGGAGCCCTGAGAACTGGCTGAAGTCCTGGTAGCCAAAAGGCTGAGCACCTGGAGGCAGCAATGAAATCAGTGGATACAGCTGAAGTGGGGTTTGGCTCCTTTTAAATGCACCTGGAGAAGCCTAGAAACTTCCTAGCCCTGTTGATGGGGGGTGTGAAGCAGGAAGGTTCTCCACCTGGGAAGGAGTGAGGTGGTCTGAGGGGACTGGGGAGCTGGAGGGCTTGGAAGCTCATGCGAGGAGGATTTTTGGATTTAAGTTGAGACATGCTTGTTTGCTGTTGTGAGGGGAATGCTGTTAGGGGGCTGGAGGAGGCTTATGCTTGTTGGGGTCATGACAAAAAGGATAAACCAAAAAGGACCAAGGAGGGTATTGAGGAATGATATTGGGGAAGAGAGTATCTCTCTGTGGCTTTGAACATTGCGAGCTTTGTGGATGGTTATCAGTCTGGACTGTGTAGCATTAAGTGTGACCCATGCAGAGTTTGGTCAAAGGTCCAGAGCAGCAATTGGAAAGATTTCTGGTTCAGCTGTCTTTTTCACTTACTTGAAGAGAAATGAGCAATTGGTTTGTGAGAACTAATTGGGGACCAAGAAGAGAAGTTGATGGAAAAGAAGGCAGGGTTTGATGGGAGTCGTGGAAAGCATGTGCAACATTGGTATTGGCAGAGTTGGGATGGAGACAAAGATGAGTGAATGACAATCAAAGTAGATCTGTCAGTGTTGATGATGTCCTCCCTCAGCATGGGGTCTGGCTGGCTGCTGCTTTACTGTATCCTCTGATCCTTGTCTGCCTCTAGTGGGCATGGCTTTTGAATCTGCATGAAGACAGGGCCTTGGTCCTGTTGAGTCTTTAGTCTCCAGTCATGGTGTGAGGCGCATAGGGTAACTCTCAGCTCCTGCCTGGAGCTGAGTAGGCAGTTGCTCAGATCTTGTGCGAATTGTCACTCTGGTAGTCTGGTTACGGAGGCAGTGTTCCTGCAATACCTGGTGACGTGGGTAGGGAATACGAAGTTTGGCCTCTAATGCCAGGGCTCTTATTTGGAAAGGCATGGACTACTAGCTGTCTAATGCTGGTGGGTGCTGCCTTTGAGTACTCTCCAGCCTTCTCTTGAGGTCTTCTCATCGTCCGTATCGATTGCCATTGTTGCTCTGTGCTGGTACATCTGCTAAATTCTGTAATTCAATGTAGTTGCCTTCTAGAGGGAAACTATATTCTTTCCTGGAACGTTACTTTGTTGTTGTTGTTGTGTGGGGTTTTTTTAGATATTTAACTTGCTCTAGGTGGAGTGACTTCTGTCCCACCTTATTTAGAAGGAGCTGTGATATCTGCTGGAAGAGAGGTGTTCATGCTCGTGGTCAGTATGCTGCTGCAGTTTCAGCAATACCTGCTGTGGTACTTTTTCCATAGCTTGTTCATAAGATAATCTCAGAATTTCACCTGAACCATCTACTTTTCTCCTCCATGCTAGAGGAAAAGGATATAGCTGATGTCTTCACTTTTGTGTTCTCAGGCCCGATAAAACAAACTTCCAACTTCTGTTTTGTCTGTCTACAGCCTTGGGTAAGGGTTGTAAAGGTCGAGCCATATTCTCACCAAAGATCTCAAAAGGGATATCATACGCATCTTTCCTGCTTACCAGTGTAGGTCTCTAAGGGAACTGCACTTGGCTTGCTGGAGCACAAAGGCTGACCCCTCGCAGGCTGTAACATCTACAGACTGATGATGCTGAGTAATCTGCTGGCCTTTAGCAAGGACTTTCATTAACTGAAGTTGTCTGTGTAGGATAGGAGGGCAGTGCTGCAGTCTGTGCCTCATGGGTTCAGCTGAGAATCTTCATCTCGCCACTCAGAGTGGTGATTTATTGTCAGCCAGCAAAAGCACAATCCACACAATCACTGCTGCAAAGAGCAGAGAATACCAGAGTACAGAAGTTTTGTGGGAGCTTGAAGAGTTGCAGGGTTTCATGCAAAGCCCTGAGATTTTCTTTCTGGGGGAGTGGGGTGAGGGACCAGTGCTGCTTGTTTGCCTCCCTCCTCGCTACAGGTGGGCTCTGTCCCATGCATTGCCATAACTGCAGTTTGTGTATGTGTCCTGGTTTCAGCTGGGATAGAGTTAATTTTCTTCTTAGAAGCTGGTATAGTGCTGTGTTTTGGAGTTAGTATGAGAATAATGTTGAAAACACACTGATGTTTTAGTTGTTGCCGAGTAGTGCTTACACTAGTCAAGGACTTTTTCAGCTTCTCATGCCCTACCAGTGAGAAGCTGGGAGGGGGCACAGCCAGGACAGCTGACCCAAACTGGCCAAAGGGATATTCCATACCGTATGATGTCATGCTCAGTATATAAACTGCGGGGAGTTGGCCAGGGGTGGCAACCACTGCTCGGGAGCTAGCTGGGCATCGGTTGGCAAGTTGTGAGCAATTGCATTGTGCATCACTTATTTTGTATATTCTGTTATCATTATTATTGTTATTTTCCCTTCCTTTCTGTCCTATTAAACTGTCTTCCTCTAAATACATGAATTTTAGGCCCCCGATTCTCTCCCCCATCCTACTGTGAGGGGGGAGTGAGTGAATGGCTCTGTGGTGTTTAGCTGCCTGCTGGGATAAACCACAACATCATGCCTGGCTTTTGCACTATCTTGTATTTAAGCTGCACCCTGAGGTGCTGTGCTTTCTGTGGGAAGTTATTGCTCAGCTTTCCTGATGTCTGGAGCTCCATTCCATCTCCATTGTTGTCTAGACAGCATTGACATTGCATCCTGACAGCCTGGCTGGGGCTGTAAGGTAAACTTCCTTCAGCAGGCAAAGGAGGAGCATTTGTCCTGGGACTTTGATATTAAATTGTAAAGCTAAAAGCATTCTGACTCCTCACCCTTGGCAATATAGCAACTGCCACACTGTTTTATTTTCATTATATATGATCACTACTGAGCTGTTAAGAGAAAATTACTTTCTATTTCAGTAAACTCAGTTCTGGTTTCAGACTGCCTGTGCATCAGATACTTAATTTGGAAGCCACTCTCTTGGTGAAATTAAAAATTCAAATCTCCAAGCTGGAGCACTCAAACTGTGCTTGAATTAGAAATTGACTGCTGTCAATGTGCTCTCACACTTCACTTTTTTTTTTTTTTTAATTCCTCTCTCCCCTCCCCCCCGATGAGTTTTATATTGGAGTCTTGCTGGAGATGATCTGACTGAGCAGAAGTAGTGGGAATCCACACTGTCACTCTGGAGACAGAGTGATGAAAGAGAAGTGTGGTGTGTTAAATAGACCATTCTTGAAAAGGATTGCTGTGTACTAATTTCATAATTACATGCATGTTTGGTGAAATACTTTTATGGGATATGACTGCAAACCCATTGTGTTGTTTGCAAATTAATTTAGGACCTAACCAAATTTCACAGTTTCTATGCAAATCCTCACTTCCCTATTTCTGTGTAATATTTAAAGCTGTTTTCAGATCTTGACTGAAAGAACCATAGTGTTCTCTTCACTGGAGACATTTGGATGGACTGCCTGTACAGACTTTCGCACTGAAACTAGGAACAAAAGGTTTTTTCCCCCCGGAAGAAAAGCAACAAACCTTAAAAAAACCCCCAAACTCCCGAACTAAGCATTGGTTCTCTATTGTGAGTGTTCTCTGAGGCCTTGCAACTTGTGTGCCCTCCTGCCTCTTTGGGAAGTGGATAAATTATTCTCTATTATTTAACTATAAATTAAAAAGAATTATACTCACAGGTTTAAAACAAATCGGGCTGGATATTTGTGGGGAAGTTAAGTGTCTTCTGTTATTGACTGTGCTGAAGGTGCCCAGTGCTGGTACTGGCTTGTTTTCCCAGACCTGGTTGTTTTCTCCCCCAGAGTGTTTCGTTGTCCATCAGGTGGTCCATGGGATGGATTGCAGAGCTGGATATAGGGTAAGTGGTGACTGGGGAGCCTGAAAAGGTAACTGTTATGTTAGGTGGTTGATTATGGGAGTTTGGCAGTTCCAGCTAGCCTAGGCTGATAGCAGTGGGTTGAGTGAAATATATGAGTGAGCTGTATAAGAAGGTTTGGGGACTGATTGGGTTGAGGCTCATCAACCAGAGATGAATTTTGAATGTGAGATTAGTAACAGCCTGAGAACGAGATGTGTGAGGAGTATCTGTAACAGGGTTGCACCCAAGTTCATCACAAAGGTCTTGGGCTTCCCTGGCTTTTTTTGCTCGGGACTTTTGTAACAGTAGCTGACTGCATGAAAACGAAACCGAAAAGAGCAGAAATGTCATTTTTTTGACAGTATCATGCTATCTAAGTGGTCCTCCTTTATTGAGACAACATGGAGTCACCTGGCTGTTCTAGAGTGAATCTGGCCACTCACTTTTCTGGCCAGCAAAATGAGTTTCCTTCAAATGCCTCAGTGGAGAAGTTGGGTGGTGTAATTTTCATTCAGCTTGGAGGAATGCAATTTTCTATAATAGCCAAGCCTTGGGTCTCAGATTGCCAGCCATAGGGTGTTGATTAGTTATCAAATAGGCCTTCACAGTGCAACTGCATACTTTCACAAGCTGGCTACTTATTATATTTTTAAATTTAAAAAGATGGGAAAGGCATATTTCTGTTCTTTTTGTCACATCAAGGCACTTAGGCCCTGATTCAGCAAGGCACTTGCAGAAAAGCAGGCTTTTTTCTCAAGTGTGGTCAATGCACTGCTGAATACTGATGGATGCAGATGTGGTTTAAAGTGTTAGTAGTATCGAACACAATTATAATATGTAATTAAGGAAAGGGGTGCTTCTCTTATCCCCCCTGACTAAATAGGTGATTGTTACTGACATGGGAAGTGTTTGATATTTACTACCTTTTTAATAAATTTTATTTTCTTTCTCAGTGTTAAGGCAAAACCAGGTTTAAAACACCTTTTTTTTTTTTTTTTTTCTCCTCCTTGAGGGGAAAAAAAGTTGATGGGTGTACTGAAACTGGTATCAGCTGATGTGATTCTTACTCTGGAGAGAGGTCCTGCAGTTTCATCAAATGGCTTAAAATGAGTTGTTGCATTAAGGAGGTAAGCAGCTCAAATGTAACAACTCAGTGGCATGCTCATTATGGGAGTGTGTCAGTAAAAATACAATTATTTAAACACTGGCTAAGGAAGAGTACTCTGACTTCTAAAATGCAGAACTGTGCTGGTTTTGGCTGGGATAGGGTTAATTTTCTTCATAGTAGCTAGTATGGGGCTATATTTTGGATTTGTGCTGGAAACAGCATTGATAACACAGGGATGTTTTAGTTACTGCTGGGCAGTGCTTACACAGAGTCAAGGCCTTTTCTTGCTTCTCACCCCACCCCACCAGCGAGCGGCTGGGGGTGCACCAGAAGCTGGGAGGGGACACGGCTGGGACAGCTGACCCCAACTGACCAAAGGGATATCCCACACCATATGGCATGATGCTCAGCATATAAAGCTGGGGGAAGAAGAAGGAAGTGGGGGACATTTGGAGTGATGGCACTTGTCTTCCCAAGTAATGGTTATGCGTGATGGAGCCCTGCTTTCCTGGAGGTGGCTGAACACCTGCCTGCCCATGGGAAGTAGTGAATGAATTCCTTGTTTTGCTTTGCTTGTGTGTGTGGCTTTTGCTTTACCTATTAAACTGTCTTTATCTCAAGCCACAAGTCTTCTCACTTTTACCCTTCCGATTCTCACCACCTTCGCACCGAGGGGGGAGTGAGCAAGTGGCTGTGTGGTGCTTAGTTGCAGGCTGGGGTTAAACCACCACAACAACTCTCTGAAGTGGTTTTTTAAATTAAGAATAGAAACTAACGTGCATTTAATGACTTCAGAGAATATTTTGTACGTGACGTATTGGAAATTTAACAGTTGAATAACTGAACCCAGCCTGTGACACAGGAACCCTTGATGTAAATGTTACCAAATATAATGTAGCTCAGCCATTGCTTGTCTTCAATAGATACACTTTATAAAATGCTAGATAAATCAAAGTATAGTTAATATTCAATAAGTAAGATGAAAAAGCTGAATGAGAGACCTCTGCATTTTAAGAGTTATAAAACTCTTTATAAAAATCTTTATTCAAAAGTAACTTTTTTTGAAAGATTACTTGTGTAAAGAGACGGTGCTAGTTTGTTTTAACATAGGCTGCATTGAGATCAGTGCTGTCTTATTTTGAGTATTTTGTGGTATCTTTGGAATTCAGCAAATGAGTCAAAATATAACTAGTTAGGAACCTGCAACATTTTACATATTTTTATGATGTAGGAACTCAACAGTAATGGTTATTGTCATGTCAGATTGATTATTCCCTGAGAATGGTTCATTTTTGTTACTGACAGGTTAAATATTTATGTGTGTCTATGTTTGTAAATAATAAATATTTTCATCTGACTTACTTTGTTTGCATATAGTTTACTGCAGGTGTTTAAGGCTTCCTTAACAGAAGCAGCACTACAGAAATTGCTTGGAGCATTGCTTTGATAGTTGGCTTTGAATATGACCAAGTATCTTTTCGTCCACACCACAGTTACCACCCACAAATGTTCTCAAGGTGAATTTGTTATTGTAATAAATATCAACTGTGTGTAATATAGGTGTATTCAGATAGTCGAGCTCTCTTTAAAACTGCATATATAGTCTCTCAGTTGCTTTCAAGGAGAAGGTAATGAGCTTGCAAGCATTCTGTGTTATGTGTTTAAAGCAGGGGTGGGGAGGTAATTGCTTCAGAGTTTCTGTACCGATCTATAAAATTCTGGTGGACTTTACAAAAATGTAAGGTAGTTACACCTGTCCATCCACAGATGCTACTAGAGCATTTGATAAAAAAACGGAACTGCCACTTTTGTGGCTGAAAACAAAGACTCATTCTCTAAAATAAATCAAATGACTGTTCTGCTGTCCTTTAGCATCAGGCTGGGTACAAGAGAATGGGCTCTTTCCATCAGTGGGAGACATTCTTTGGCTTCACTTCTTCCTCTTTCATCTTACTGGTGCAACTAAGACATGGTAAGACATGAACAGCGTTGCTGGTCATGCCTTGCTTTACAGCAATAGACTTCCCTGCCCCATGCTCTGGTTCTGAGCTGTTAATTTTTGTGAAATGTTGGTCACCAAGAAAGATTGTTATGGTGAAAGAGCTGTTATAACTCAGTTATTTCTGGGCTGTCATGATTTGGATTTGAAGCAGTTTGCACATAATCTGGCATTAGAATATATGTTGCATCATCTTCTAGGATTGTAACATATTTTTTAAAAAAGTTGATTTGTAATATTACAATTGAAAGGCACTTCTTCCATTTGTGACTTTTCTCTTTTTCTAAGTGCGTGTCTCATACAATGCATGACATGCTATAATGTAGGGTTTTTTAAATTACCTTCAGTTGTTTCACAGTGTTCCAAGGTACTGTTTTGATAGTCTTGTAGTTAATTGCCATCAGTTATTTGATGTTCTTGAAACAGAGGGAATTATAAGAAAAAATTGAGGCCTGTTTTTTTTTTTACCAAGCTAGCTGAATTGGTTCAGTGTCGTTTCTGTATCTGATATGCAGGCAAAGCAAGCTATGGTTGGAAAGCTATGCAGAAAAACAGAGTCTTTGTAACTAAATTTCAGATATGTGATGATAAACAACTGAAGTGATTCTAATTTTCAGAAAAGGGACATGGCAGAAGGGTAAACCATGCACAAACAGTATACCCAAAGCCATAGTAACATCCTGGCTTGGTTTTGTGATGGCTGAGGGCACTGTGACTGCTCTCTAGCTGGAGCAGGGGGTCAGGCTGCAGCCGCCTCCTCCCTCCCTTATCCTTTGGGGAAGGCGTGGGTGTTCATGTTGAGGTGCTGGTCCCAGCTCCGTGTCCGTCCAGTCCTTTGCCTTGCGCTCAGCTGCAGCTACGTTGCGGCTAAGGACCTGCAGCCCTCTCCTCGTAGCATCCTCTGAATGGCTCATGGCTTGGACTATAATCTTGAGTATAATTCAGGCAGTGGTGCCACTCTGGTAGCCAGGTGAGGGATTTATGCTGCTGGATTTGCCAGGAGGCAGACCTGGAGTCCATAAAGGAGCTGAATGGTAAACCTGTCTAGAGTGTTACCTGCAAACATGGGGAGGAGCGCAGAGATGCATGGGTTTTGTCTGGACTAGTTCAGGATACTGGAATTTTACCACTTTGGCTCCAATAATTTTTAGAATTGCATCCCGTTCACTTGGTGCAAATATCTAACACTTTGGCCAATTTAAACCTTACTTACATTAGTTTAGTTTAAATCTGGTGTTTAAAGAGCTGTAATTATCTGGCTGCTTTAGAAATTCATAGTGATTTAGTGAGATCAATTTTAAACTGATTTTAATTAAACCAAAGAACCTTTTCCCTTTTTACAGACGAGGGTTGTGACTAGCCTTTGTAAACGGCAATAAAGTATACCCAGCCTTAGAATGACTTTTTTCTGCATGACTGACTTCTGCTGAAGGCAAATTTAGGCTGTTATTTTGTATATAAACTAAAAGAATTAAATTCTAAAGAACATTTTGTTCAGTTTTTGTTCCCTTACTCCAAGAGCGGTTCCTATTTGTTAAGACTTCTATTAAATTACTCCCAGTACAGCATTTCACTGTCTTTTTATAGTAGACAGGCTGATGGACTCCATGACCTTTTTTATTTCTGGTTTCTGTGATGCTTCTTCCTCTGACAAAAGAGAACGTAAGAGACAGCTGGGATATTCTAATTTATGGTGATAGGAAGCAGAATACAGAAGCTTAACTGCAGTCCCATGGTGAGATGTGCCACTCTTCTAGTATGTGGAAAATGTATAAATTGCTTTTGTTGAAGGTTATTTGGAGAGAGTGTAGTGAATATTGGGAAAAATCTCCCGGGAAGTTTCAGGTCTAATGCTTAAATTTTTGTATAAGATGTCATTGTAATGAGGTGTGTACGAGACCTGTGTTAGGAGTTGCTGAGGTCTTTAGATGATGTGCACATCTCTCAATGTAAAAGTTGATAAAGGATTATGATTAGAGATGAATATTAGATATACTACATGTAAATAAATTTTTTTCGGAAACTTGCCTTTTTGAAAGAGCTCTGCGTTGGTGATGAGACTATTTCTAACACCTGAGATTCTGGAAATTGATTCTGTTTCAGTGAGCAGAAAGCAGCTAATCGAGGGCATAATTCAGCTAGTCACCAGATCCCTTGGAAGGGTGATTCTGGAAAATAGGCCTGGTCAGTATGTTTTTGTGTTACAAAATGGATGATGATGCAGAGCTTGTATTCTCATTGATTGTGTGCAGGGCAAAAGAATGGAATATCTTTTGGCTAGCAGTAAATCCAGAAGAAACTGAAAGTAGTCACCATGTAATCTTTTATCTGTTTTTTTTTTTGTTATAGGAATGTAAAGAAAACAAAGACAAGCTACCACATTCTGATCTCCTGCTTTTAATGTTCTTTATGTTTTTTTTATCTTGGTTCTTTCTGTTCTGCTCTGTAAGCAGCAAATTTATCTTTTCATCTATTTAAGTAAGGTATATGTGGGAAAATTGAGCTATTGAGCATAAGCCCTTTCTCAAATATATTAATGCTACTGTAATGCTATCAAGTATATGGTGGCATTAGTTTTCCAGGACTGATGGTCCTGCGTGCAAAACTTTTCCTTTAACTTCACATTTTGGACAATAGGTAGTACAGTAAATCTAAATGAAAACTTATAGAATATCTCATTAGACTGACAGATATGCAGCCATGGAGTGTTATAGGGTCGCATCTGTTCTGGAAGCAGAATCTGAAACACTTGCTCACATTAATAAAACATGGATATGTACAGAAGAAACTGGACATGAGCAACAACAGATTATGCACAAAATTTCTCTGCGAGTATGGTTCTTTTGTATCTTTTTGATGCAGATTCAGTCCTATCCTAGATGTGCTTGTAAGTCAGAAAATCACTCTGGATCACAGAGGCTTAAACAAGGTGTGTGCTTTAGTGTGCTGCTTAGTGAAATGAAAATGAAGGAGTGCAGAACATTGCTATGAATAGGGAAGATGATGTGGTTCATCTTACCCACGTTTGTGTCCTGATGGATGCGATTATGTTAGTGAGTTCACTTAAAAGGAGGTGCAAACTCTTTAGAAAGCGGACAAAAAGTGTTCTCTGGTAACAACTTGTCTCCTCTATCTGCAGTGTCTTTGTTTTGTCGAAATGGAAACCAACGTGCTGTTTGACATTCCTGAAACAATTATTTTCAGATGCTACAATATGTTAAGCCTCAGAAAACTGCGGAAACACTTTAATGACTTTTTTCCCCCCTCTCCCCTCCCTCAGATTGTCAGGAGCAGTTAACACCTCCAGGCTCTCTTCGTAAAAAGAAACTGGCAAGAAGACCTGGATACATGAGGCCAGAAGCTCAGCGACAGATAGAGTTTCAGTCCCTGGGTGCCTGCAAGCCATTCAACCCAGAAGAGCTCAAACATGGCAGGCAGCATTGTGGAGACTTTAAGAACTGCTCTCTATGCAGACAATACAAAAATAACTTTGAGTTCTTACGCTGTAGTTCAGTTGCAAATAGCGCTGTAGTTCCTGCTCATGGGGTAACAACGTTGGCCACTACTGGAAATATGCCAGGGAGCTGCAAAAATCTTTTGTGTTGTAAGAGTCCACAGCCAGAAAACACAGTGATACCAGTTTACCCTGCTGCAGCAACAAGCAAAGATGTTTCTGCTGTATGCTGCACGCTGCAGAAGAGCTACAGTGCTAAAGTGAGCGAGCCCCAAAACATGTATGCTTTGGATCAGACAGAAGTGAGTAACAACTGTGAATATCAAAACAGAGATGTTGTTTCTCGTTCTGTTGGTGCACATGACAACTTTAGTTCAAGTTTCAGCTTCATACAGCTCTCCCTGAACTCATGCTCTGGAGTAAGCGATGCTGAAGGCGAGTCAACCATCAAGGAAGCTGAGCACTTTCTGCATCCCAGCACCGCAGGAAATCTGCAGAAGCCAGAGGAGAGAGTGCAGACTCATGAGTGCTTGGGAGCTTTGCATTGCTTCTCCAGGCCCAGAGAGGATTTGGAGTATGAAAATAAGACCACAGCGAATGATAAACTACAGGACTGTGAGACTGTCTCTCTCTCGGATACAGATGCAACACTTTCATATTCTACAGATTCCTCAGATGCAGCATCTGCTGGCTCTTCTGTCACCTCAGGCTATGAAAGTAGCTTTACTGTTAGTGACCATAACTGGGATACTTTGATGAAAAAATATGAACCAGTGCTACAGGACTGCCTGCTTGGCAATCGCAGTACATTAAAGGTTAGTTATCTCACTGCATCTTTTGAGTCCTCTTCCTGGCCCACAAAGCATTTGCATTTGTAGTGCCAAAGTCAAAGTTGATGTAGGAGTTGGGATGTTAATGGCTTTTGTGACGTTTGTTCATAGAGGTCTACAGTAGCAGTCTGCATGATAAAAGTGAGAGAACCGGTTTCCTTTTGGTTTTGGTTCTTTAAAAAAAAGGTGATGTTGTTGCAGTACCCCGATTCCTCTGTTCTACTGAAACTCTGATCGTCTCATTTCTAATGTGCCACACATCAATTTCTGAATTCAATGAATATAATTTGCTTTCACAGGTGGCTGTTTTGTCTGCAGTTTGGAGTATATGTAATACAAAATTTGGGGGTGGTAAGAACTCTTTTGTTGGATCAGCATGATTTAACAACACTAAGCTTTGTAAATGGAAACGTGTAAGTTTAGCCAAAGATTTCTTGGAGTGAGGCACCTGTATGAGAGTAGCCTGTAATCTAATAGATGNGAGTCAGGAGTCTTTCTTTTGCACATGTGTATCCACACATGTATACCTACCACATATACAAGGCAGTCTCATTAACTGTGTTCTTTGTGGGAGGGGGTGGGGAAACCTTCAGAAGGATTAGTTATGTTTTTGTAATACAGTTTTTGGGATGGCGAGGTGGGCTTCGGAGGGAAACCGTTCTGAGCTTACCTGTGATAAGGAGCCAAATATTGGCTTTATTGTGCATGCAGGAAGCAGTAATCCAGAGATTAATGTGGACGTGATGGATTTCACAAACTTATTCAAGATGCACTAAGTGGGCAGTGGGGTTTTTTTGGTGTGGGTGTTTTGTGTTGGTTTTTGTTGTTGGGTTTTTTTGGTGGTTTGGTGTTTTTTTTTGTTGTTGTTAAATTGTTTCACTAGTGCCTTGAGTTTCTGGGACACCTTTCAGAAACCCAGGTTCCTGTGACTTCTCAGCTCAGACATGCTTGCTGAGATGCACTTTATTGTCTTTAGGCCTGATGAAACAACCTGCTCTGGGGAGGCTTTGCACAATCCTGCTGTCTGGGTAAGACAGAAGATCAAGAAACTTTTATTCTTACTTTACTCTCCATGACGTCTGACGTGAGCTTACGATGCTCTGCAATACTTACTTTTCATAGAGGATGCATGTAGGACTCAAACTAGGTTCCCTTATTTACAGACTTCACACACATTGACATTGAACGGTTTCTTTGGCTTTATGCCTGGAACGACAACGTGCCCATAGTCTGGGATGGTTTGGGAAATTAATTCACTGCAAATTTGGGAATATATAACATAATCAAAATAGGAAATTATTTTTCTGTCTTTCCAGTATGCTTATTTGATAGGTACAAAGGAAACATTGCTGTCTTTAATTTCTGTATTCATTAATTCATTGAATGGAGAATTGGGGATTTGTGCCCTCAGATGTCTTTGCCCTTGGTTAGCCAGTTGTGTATGTTTAATTTGAAGCACCTTCCTATTGTAATGATAATGAACAAGTCTCAAACTTTTCAGAAAGGAACAAAGGCAACTAGTCAAGAAAAGGAGACAATACCGAAGTTGTTAAAATTATGCTTTTTCTGTACTTATTAAAAAAAAAAAAGTGGTCATCACATGGTACAGAAACAGGACATGCCATGCTGAAGCAGCTCTTTGATTAGTTGAGCTCCAGACATCTTACCAGCCTGCAAATAGGAAGCACTTTACTGTGACAGCATCAGTCAGTTTGCCGTGGGCATGCCTGGGCTGTGGTAGCCAAGCAGAGTTTAAACGACCTGCCACTGTGAGCGCGTGATGGGATAAACACTGCAAACAGCAGCAAAGCTGTGCTCTCAGTATAGATGGTTGTTATACATCATATGTATGAAAAAAGTGTCATTTGAACCATTCCTACTGCAGGCTTCTTTAAAACTCTATCAAAAGTATGGCATAAAATACAGAAAATAATTTATGGTGTGGATTCAGAGCTCCTCCCTTCAATATGTTATGTGTTCCTCACCAGCCTCAGAGAAAAGAATTGGACTTTCAGGATGTGAAAAACAAAATAAAATAAAGCCTTGACAGAAAGGGAATCTATACAATGTTGTTTTTTTGTTTGCTTTTGTTTTTCATCTACGGCATCCTATAGCCTATTATTAGTCAAGCATTTTTTTATTCTTTTCTGGCTTTATTTTTTTACAGGTCTTTTCTGACTAGTCCACTTTCACATACCATATTTAGAAGGGATACCATTAATTTAAATGTCTTGCCTAATTCATGTGTTGATTGTGTAGTCATGATAACTGAGTGTTTCTATTAAGTTGTTGACTGAATGTCTAAAGTATGGATTTTCTTGTGTTGGAAAATGCTTTCCAAAGCACTTTCAGGCTTTGGGCTATAAGAACATATGCTGCTGCTTTTTCCAGGCCTACCTTTTTCAGTGCTGATAATAGCTTGTTTGGTACAGGTTATATATAAATTTAATAAGAAAACACTTTTCAGTCTTGTAACTGTAGCCATGTTCAGTTGTGACTGGCATAGCAATGAGGAGAGGACCGCCTACCTTCTAACCAGATTCTTCTAACAGTAAATAGTTCTAATGTCCTTTGAATGCATACCTGGCCTTAGGAATTTTTAGTAAATTCAGAACTTTGGTCCAGACCCTTCATGTTAACAACGAGAAGCAGTAACTTTTGAGATAAAACTTTATTATGGTAAGAGTTTCTTTTTGGGTATGAAAGGGCACTCTCTATGTAGTATGTAGTATAGGTGTTTTTGGTGTTTTATTTTTTTCCTATCTAGTGTTTGCAATGTGAACGTTTCTGAAAATGCAAATGTCAATGTTATGTAGATGAGCCTAAATTATATTTTAATGAAACTTCATTGGCTGCATATGAACACAATTTTCTGTGCCATAACATGAGTATACTTGTTCCAAAATATTCATACTGTATTTCTTTTTTTACTTACAGCAGAAAATGTGGCTTGCATATGGAAATTCTGGATTTGTTCTGTGCAAAACTGAGAGGCAAAAAATTGTTAGAATGGGCTCAAGAATGCACTGAGTACAATATGATCAGGAGTAGATGTCATGCTGACAGAGTCCTCTAATAATCCTTACTTTGATTTGTTCAAAGGGGGAAAAATATCCTACGATCGCATGATCTCTTTTGCTTTTCAAGAAATATTGTTTGTTATTCTCTGTCTGTGTTTGGACTAAAGCCATGCTTGGCTCAAGTAGCTGCAGTTCAGCTGACTTCCAAATAGGTCTGTTCATTTAACAAATGTTGGGCTTAACTCTCAAAATGGTCCCTCAAAATTGGGCCATTCTAGTGATGTAGTAATCCATTAAATTTATGTTATGTAGAGGTTAATAGTCCAAATAGTTTTAAATGCAACTTCTTCATAATTAACTCTTTTCTCTTTGTGTAGATAAAATCCTTAATCTTACGGCTTCAGAGGCTTCAGGAAAAAGCAATAGAGGAAGATGACTATGATAGAGGTGAGACTTGCTCCCCCCTAACCCCGACTGGATCACACAGTTTTTTGTTTTGTTTTGTTTTTTTCTTTTTTCCTTCTCCCTCCTTCCTCTATTTATTTTATTTTATATTGGCTACATAGCAATGGTTAGGCGTGGAAGACTAGTTCAATGAATTGTACTGTTTATTCTGTCATATGGCAGGAAACAAATTAAAGAAGTAGGTCAGCAGCAGGTAGCAACAGTTTTTATTTTCTTGAGCCCCATCACCATGTGGGAAGGTTGAATCTGAATATCCGCCATCTGGATCAGCTGTTTTGAAGCAGCATGACTTTAAAAAATGCAGAAATGAATGAAAGCTTTGAAAGGAGAAAGGACAGGCACTGGCTGCTGACAGAGTGTGATTTGTTGCTTGCCACGTTTAGTCATGATGCTACAGCAGGGCTTAAACACGGAAATGAGGTTGGTAGCTATTGAAAAAGCAAATGATACTGTTCTGTGGGATTAACTTGATGTCCACTGACTTGAATCAAAACCAGCTAGAGAACATGATGGTGATGCAGCTGCTGGCAAATGTGTGTATTTGAATGGTGCTTTTCCATTCAAATGCCTTGGTGCTTCTGATAAGCTCTGTGTGTGCGGGCATTAATAATTAGAGCATCTATTAACACACATCTTGGGTTTCTTATTGTTTCGTGTCATGGTAGTCTGTGTTCAGGTACTCATATTTTGATAATCTTGAGGTTCTAGATTAAATTCTTCCCACTAGATCTATCTTCACTTGGGAAGCCCTGCAAACGTTTCAGTAAAATCTGCATGACTGCTTCAGAGAATAAGGGTGGAAAAAGATAGCTTCTTTCCTGCCACTTTTTTATTCTCAGCTTTTAGGGGTTGGGGAGTGATCAGACTTGTGGTTTATCTTTCAAAATTAATGTGTGAAGCTTTGCAGTTGTACCATGGCTCTGTTGCCCTGCCCCCAAAGGTGTCCCCCAAGACAATTAAAATGTATTTCAGTAGTGTCTAGGGAGTAGGTGTGTAGCCCTTTTGCAAGAGTGGTTCTGTTGGCCTCTTATAGGCTCGCCTACATATAGGAGAAAAGTCTGCTACTGTCAGAAGTCATTCTTTTAGTGTGGCGTCTCCCAGTGGGGAAAACCTTTAGGTATGTTAAAAGCTGAGGATGTTGCAGATATTTGTGGGTTTAATCTCTGTCAAATAGATGTTATTGATGTGTATGCTTTGCATGTATAACACTTGTATAACTCTCCTTTTTTAAGTGCCTGTGGGTTGCACTCCCAGTTGGAGACTTCCCGACAGCTGTGTACTTGGTGCACGTGGTTCCCACAGATTCCAGCTGGGATTCTCTGGGCAGTCAGCCACTCTGACAGCAGTATTTTAGTATATCAGGCATGACGTCTGCATGTGATGCCATGTTGTTGACCGCAGTGGAAAATGATGACTTGTCTAACCTTGCACAGAAAGCTCTTGTGTAGTTTTCCCTGGGTGCTAGCCCTGTGTCTTCAAAACAGGACCATCTTTCTGTTGACCATTGTTTTATCAATTACCCTTTTCAGTTTCCACCCTAGTTATCAGGCAGATAGCACAGAGGGTGGTTTGCACAGTCTTGCATTAATTCCCCTCAGGAAAATGGTCTGGCTGAAATGTGATTTCAGCAGGTTTTGCGGGCACAGCTTACAGAGAGCAAAAGTGGGAGCAGTACAGAGGTGGAGAGGAGTATCCACAGGTGGGATTGTTGTTTTCTCTACTAAGTCTGGCGTATACAGGCAGAAAGCATTTGTCCTGATATGCGACTAGATACTGAGGTGCTTGAGAGACTTTGCCTTGGGTTCCTCTATGCCTTTGACATCTATCGTCACACGAGTGTTCTCAGAAAATGCCATGCTCCTTTGCGATACATGACCATGCACCTGTAATTTTATCAGTTCCTAATTTTTGAGTCCTTGACCCACTTTCCATCATACTGGTCTTTGTTCCTCGTCTGATACAACTGTCAGCCAGTTTTGGTTTTTTTTGGTGCTGGGTTTTTTTAGGGGTTTTTTTGTGACTACTTTTCATTATTTTCATGATATCTGAACTGGCTTCCTTAGTTTTTATTTTGTGAAACACGGGCAGTATATCTCCAGGGAAAGACTTACATGGAGAAGGTGCAGTGCTGCAAGAAGAATTAGAGCTGTGACCTTCCCTCCTCTGCTTGCAGTGGCAGGCCTTCCACCTTTGCTTTTAGAGCTATGTCGCTGCTCCTGGTGGAGAGCAAAGTCTTGTCTGGCACGAAGTGAAGTTTGAAAGCTTATTAAAGAGCTTACAGATTGGCCCAGTACCAATTTCTGTTCAAGTGAAGTCTGTAATTAGCCCTCTTTAAAGGGATCTTATTGCTGAATATTGCTAGCAGGGAATGGAATTGCTAAATGTGCAGAGCTGTTATGTGGGGCATAAATGGAAATATATTATCAGGGAGTGGGAGAAACCGACATAGTGTATGTGGAGGGCTGAAGACATTTTAACTATAATCCTATGTATGGAGCGAGCCGTCCGTTAAGAGCAGAACTGTTTTGAACCAGAGGTGGTGGTAGCACAGGTCTTGCTGATTTGGGACTGCTGCAGGGGAAGGGGAGATCTAGTGTGATGTGAGTAGCTGTGAAATGCCCTGTACGTGGAATAGGTGAGTAGAGGGGAAGAAGAGCAGGTGGAGGTGGGGAATGGGTGGCTATACCCCCGAATGGAAAAACTAAATTGTCAATAAATACATTATCATGTGTAACTATGTTATCGCTTCAGTGGTAAAGGCTCTTCTCCAACTTTCACCATAGGCAAGAACTCAAGAGATTTTCTGACTTCGGCTCTCTAAGAGCCATCCAGTCTTGCAGGAGAGGGCTTGGTTTTTAACGGCAGTTCAGTGGGAGGGAGATGTGTTAGCACTTAAAACTCCTCAAAGTGCTCAGGACTGGTTTCTGCTGTCAGACACTGCAAACTTGACAACTTAAGGAAAGGCTTGCATCTACTGTCTGACATTGCTGCTTTCCTGCTCTCTAGAGCTTTTTGAAAGCTCCTATAGTTTATAGTAACTTGTGAAACTGAAGTGTAAGTAAAGTGGTGACCTTACAGAGAGGCGAAAGTGATGCACTGTGTTTTCGGTTGTGGCAAGGAGACTAGGAAGTGGCACAGAAATAAAGGCAAGTTTTTCCCACTACAAAGCCATGAACAAATACCTTGTTGCAAACAGGTCAGGAAAAAGGATATATGTGTTTTTCCCCTTTGCAGAAACACAGAACAGATGCTTGCGGCTTGGCTCTGTTAGAGAACATGTATGTTTTCCAGGTTCATGTTGATGAATTAGCATTTATTTCCTGAGCAGGTGATGGTTTTTTTTTTTTTTTTAAGGGGTATTTGGAACCACAACCCTCCATTGTTGTTTAGGAGAGAAGTGAATGCCTGTTTAAATCTTCAGCTTGTTTCTTCCTAATTTTTCCTTTCTTTAGATGAATCTATTTGCTCTGTCTTCCTCCTCCTCTCGAGCTTGGGAGGTGCACAGCAGAAATGGCTTTTGCCATTGTTTGTTTACCTGTGCTGTGCCTTCTTAAAGACCTGCCTTGGCATGGTTAGGGTGTTGGTGTAGAGGAGCTTCAACCAGTCATTCAAGCAACTACAACGCAGATGTTCCTTGGCTGTGAAATGTTTGTGTGAAATGCATATTCAGTGAGACAAATCTCCTTCTCAGTTCTGGTTTAATTTCAAATAGCAACCGTTAGGATGTTATGTGTGTTATTGCTTGTTCTGTGTTTGTAGGCGGTGAAATATCGGGCAGTAGCTTATTTTTCCTGTATTTACTTGTGGTCTCCTCTTGATGGCCACATTACTGTATATTTTCAAAGCAGGTACAGTACCATGGGAATATGATAACACTGTTTTGCCTTGTGTAGCATATAGTAAAAATTGGTCTGTTCTCCAAGGATCACTTGGAGTGTTGTCATGGCTCATTATTCATGATGGAGCTTGACAGCTCCAAGGTTAAACACACTGCTGAATACACGGGGTAAAAAAAAAAAAACAAAAAAACCCAGCATATTTGTGTGTCTGTGGGAGTTGTGTTTGCAGTGGAAGCAAGTGTATTTTGCTCAGTACAAATCTATTGCCCAAACATTTAAAAACCCTTTTCTTGTTCTTTGCTTCTTGAACTCCTTAACCTTGCTTGGTGCAAGGGGAAAATGGATTGGTAACTAAGTGTCAGGACTGAGTCTTGCTGCTGAACTCCACTACTGGTTCACGTGCCATCTTGTTACTCAGAAATAAGTTTCTGCAGAGCTACTGATTTTTATTTATTTATTTATTTTTAATTCTTGTATGCAGGAATGTGAGCATACAGATTCACTGCTTGCAACTGGTAGGGAACAGTAACTTCCCTGTGCAATCAGATTATATTCAGAGTTAGGGTTCTTCAGTGAAGGTCATTGAGTAGATCAGAGCAACCCCTCATCAGTCCAACGTGGCAGCTAGAATATAGAAACATTTATGCTTGTCGTGGCAAAACCTATTCTATCTTGACAATGAAAATTCACGCTGTAGATATACTTAACATCATGTAAGCCTTCAGTTATTTTAGCTGAAGTCTCAAAGCTTGGGCTATATGAGCTGGTGAGCTGCCATGGGCTTGTGCACTGCATACTCTACACAAAAATAGCGTTTGTATGCTGTTTTCTTTTTTTTTTCTCTTTGCTCATGGTCTTTGAGACTTCTTCATAGCAATTGTCCTTTCCATGTTTCAGGATCTGCAGGGCATCAAGGGCAGAACCCTGTGCTATGCAGGAGTTGAAGAGTCTCATTTCGCACATTTTCTGTTCATCACAAGTATAGGAAGGGAAAGGAAAGGCTTTGTATGTTTATGCTAGAAGAGGTGCTGTTGCTCACTTGAACCAGCTGTTTCTTTTAAGGCAACTGTAGAGAGAAAAACCAAGAGAGTATAATGTTAAGTAACGTCTGGGTTGAAAATGTCATTTGTTAAATGGTATTCAGAGGGAGGTCTCGGCCACTTGTTATGGTTGGACTTGCAAACGCTGAATTATGCAATAATCCCAAACTCCTGGCCAGGTGTATAGTTGTTTGGTCTTTCCAAATTTTTTTGCAGTTTAAACTGGAAAAATATTTTAAAGTGCTGTTTCTAGTCATAGCTCTTAAACATTTGAACCAATTTGATCTTCAAGCAGGTGGGTGGTGTGTTATTGTTGTGGGTTTTTTTTTTTTTTTTTTTTTTTTTTTTTTTTTTTTTTGTTCCTGGAAGAGCTATTTGCAGATGATGGTTGGATAGGATCCCTGCTTTACTGAACTTCTATTATTTTGAACTAAAATGCTTGCTTGACGGATGGCTGCTATAACAGGACACAGAAATGAAGGCAAGTTAGCTTCTTTCTGAGGAGGGACAGTGAATTTGAGAGAAAAGCTATATCTGGAAATAACATTCAAAAAATACGTTACTTTGGATTGTACTTGTTTCAAGATGGCATGTACCTGTGGAATTAAAATCCTTAAACCTAGCTGTATATTGAGTGAAGCTCTATATCTGAGGCTACTGCTTAAATAAAAGGCGGTGGATGCTGAAGGGGCAGAGCTCCTGTGTGACGCAGGAGACTTACTGGGAGCTTGTAACTTGCAGTTGCAGATCACTGAACTGGAAATGGATTTGGGGTGGATGGGACAAATAGAGCTTTCTGTTGTGCTGTACTGTTAGAGCCTTGTTTGGTCATAAGCTTGTAGAAGCTTCCTGAAATCTGTGGGTAAGTCTTTTCGGGTTTCATTTTTCATTTTTATAACTTTCCAGTAAAGCTGTTAAGAGGACGGGGGGGAAGCCTTGCAACTCTTCCACCTTGCCTGGGTTTCTCTGTTTAAGACACCAGTCTGAAATGAAAAGATAAGACTTTTTTTGTCCATATCCATTTATTGTTTGGTGCTAGCTGAAACTATGGACCAAAATTGTCATTTAAATGCTTGGTCTTGGCTTCTGTCTACTAGCAGCAGTAATGACATCACCGTTTGTTTTTATGCAGTCTATGTCAGGCTTATCCAGTTGCTATTGGGGGTGTGTGTGTGTGTGTTGTGTTTTTTGTTTTGTTTTTTAAATCACATAATTGAGACAGGAGTTGAGCCAGTCACAATTTAAAGGTCTGAAACTCCTTATCTTACTGTCAGGTAGACAGCTGGAAAACTGTCAGACTTTTTTTAATACTAAAGCAATATAGTAATGGCCAGTGTTTATGAGGGATAGGCCTGGTACATGTTTCTGGATACTTCTGCTTCTTGTGTTTGCTTATTACATGTGTAGCACATGCATCTTCAGCAACTTCTTGAAACTTTTTTTATGTGAACCCTCATTTTAGCCCAGTTCTTCAGTTTCCATCACGTCAGAGTGTCTTTAAGGTAGATCAGGATCTTGCTGTTGGTCTGCTTATGCCCACACATTGAAAATGCAGTTGTGTTTTCTGCATCTTTAATTCCTTAGCCAATATTGGAGAGGAAGTTGCTGTAGTCATACAGTATCTCTCTTAGACCTTACAGCCTAAATATTTTTAGGAAGCAGTAGTATTTTGTGGGATTCTACTATGCTCTCTTATTTTAATCTTGGCCAGTATGAAGAGGTTCAGCTACATCTTGTATTTCTGGAAGCTGCTTGACAAAAAAGAAAATTGCTGAAGTTTTGGCATACCATGTGCTTGGAAGCTTTCTCTACTCCCAGCCATCTGCTGTCTAAAACTGACACCGCGGGCTACCCCTCCTATGATAGTCAGGCTCTATTTCTCAGTCCATGATGCAGCCAAGCTGTTCCCAGACACCCTGGCTAGTCTTTTACAAACAAACAAGCAATGAAAAAATCCGAACAAAATAAGCCATTATGGATAATTTAAGAGCCTACTTGCTGAATTGCAATTTGAAGCATAGAGCTCTGATGGGTGTAACTCGGGAGAAGTGTTGATGTGCTATCTGGACAGTACCCACTGAGTGACTGACATGGCTCTCCTGCTACCCAGCCCATCTGCTTACTTTGCATTTGCAAAATCATGCAGCATGATTTTATATTCAGGACAGACTTATCTTTCCCTTGCTCTTTAGAAATATTAATTCCAGATAAGAAAATTGTCTTTCATTTGCAATGTGACTGCTGGAGACAGTATGACTATTAATTCAACCGACAACTAGAAATTGATTTTTCTGCCCTTGTCCTACACTTAGGATATAAACATTTTAAGGGAGTGGGGGGACCTGCTCTTTTTAATTATTGTCTGCTTAGTAAATGACTGGACGTGGACAGAAACTTCTAGCTGACATGCTAACGCAACTTCTGTGTAATTGGGGGTTAAAAAGATGCTGAATGACTGTGACTACCGTTTGAAAGCAAACATGAAAGTCTTCCAGTGTGAGTCCTCTGTCAGGAACTGATAATGCTCCTTGCTGATTGCTGGGTGGTGTCTAGTTGAATTCCTTAAGATGCTTTTATTGGAGATCTCCGCAGACCTTCCATCGCTTGCCAAACTCCTCTGCAAAGTGGGATTGCCTCAAGTCAATTAACTTCTTCATCCTGAGGTTTCCCTGCTGTCCTCCCTGTCCACATGCCCAGACCCAACTGCCCGTGCTGGGGTGAGTTCATAGTTCTGCAGGCACATCTGCCCTCTCCAATGCTTACCTGCCCTGCCTTCAGCATATGCAAGCTTTTGCACGTTCCTTTCTTATCTTTAGCCCATGGAAGGTAAAAGTAGCAAATGTGCTGTTTCAAGGATGGCACCGGGCCTGCTGGCGACGGAGGGAGTACA
>WAAD01010067.1:18123-36819 GCA_013389945.1 Fregata magnificens | reverse complement strand
GAACATTCAACCTCAGCACAACTGCGTGGAGTGAGTTATGTTGCGAGGAAATCACTAGCTTTGGTACATTTATAGCCAAGAAGCAGCACCGTGCTGACTGCAAACAAATGTAACGGCTGATAAGCGATATGCCAACTCTTATTGCATGAAGTTAATTCAAATCCCAAGAAGCAAAAACTTTAATGGGAAAATTACTGAGAATTACTTTTCTCAAGGGCAAAAAAAAAAAAAGAAAAGTTGAAACAGTACCCTAATGTGTAACTCAGTAGGGATACTAAACNGAAAAGTTGAAACAGTACCCTAATGTGTAACTCAGTAGGGATACTAAACATTACCACAAGATGAGCTTTTAAGTAGCTCTTTCTGTTAAAATCAATGGGGAATCCTCCAAAGATAATTACTTTGTCCAGTAGTTAGAGGATAAAGAATTTAGCTATTAACTTAAGTGGGGCCAGGGAATTATGTCTCACAGTTCAGATCCTAGCTAGTGCACGTGGAGATATGCATTTTAGGACCTTAGCAATTGTAGCCGTTTAGAGCTTTTATTTTCTTCAGGACCTTCATAACAGTATAGGATTAGGTCNACCTTCTTAACAGTATAGGATTAGGTCATATTACAAAATAAGGGCTGAATCTTCAGACTGACTCTGTTAATAATGTTTTGATAGCACTGTAAAAGAAAATGACTGGTACCTCTTTCTTTGGCCATTCTTTTCCTTTTGAAGAACTTTGTATGCTCTCTCCATGCATTTCAAATGCCTCGTTATCCATTTAGTAGAGCTGAAATAGATTAGTGCACAGAAGACAAGAAAAACATTGAAGTGAAAGAACGTTAATTCCGATACGTGCTTAGTTACGTTACAGAGTCCAGCGAAGTGACTCATCTTCTGCATAGTAACACTAATGGCATTTACTGCAGTATCATCATGCAGAAATGTGATGCAATACAAAAAACTCTTCTTCACTAAACTACAGAAGAAAGGGCTGACAATTTCCACATTCAGACTTAACATTATTCATGTATCACATGAACCCTAAGACACAACACAACAATGAGTCATCGATAAGAGTCTGAACCATCAAATATTTGGGGAAAAAAAGAGCAGAGGTCATCTAGTTCCTTTACCTATGATAAGGACCTAATATTTTAAAATTACAGTTTTGGCTGGTTGTGTAATCTACTTTCACAACCACAAAACCAGTTGAAGTTCCAGAACTTCTTTGGCAACCCGTTTCCGTGCTTACATGTGGTAAAAAGATTTTCATAAGCCTAAATCACTCTTGCTGCAACAGAACTGTTGCATTTTACCCTCCTGCAATGGACCTAACTACCCAGGAAATGCCCTACTAGGTGAGACCAACCGGACATCCAGCCCAGTATTTTTTCTCTGACAGGACTTCAGGAAATGATATGGGAGAGCATAGCCTGGCTACTCATTCCAGGTTACACCTTTCATACTTCACAAGCACACATAACTGTTGGATGAGAGATGCTAGGGGGAATAGCCTCTTCCCTTTAGATTTCATTCCATTAAAAACTCTGTGACTTTGCCTAAGTCTTTTCTGAACCTGCTGGTACTTCCTGACCTCCTAAGTTTACTGCTTGCGGTTAAAACAAAGAGCACTTCTCAGTCCTAAACAGATCTCCTACTAGCTCCTTTAAGGCCTCCTACATGTCTGTATTTTGGGATTTGAGCGACATCAAACACATGTTCCCCTCTGCAAGCTGAAGGTCCGAGCCTTTTCAGTCTCTTCCTGTTAGGCAGCTCTTCTATCTCCATGGTCATTTCAGTCACTCTCCTCTGGATCTTCTCTAACTCCACCACATTATGAAAATAAAGAATAGCAATAGACTTCATTGTTAACTTTGTAAACTTCTTTGTTAACATTGTTAACTTCATTGTTAACTGCTCTCCAAGTACTGTTTTCCACCCATCTTTACAGTTCCCTAAAAATAATTTAATATAGACTATGATTCCTTGTTTTGAGGCACACAAGCGTTAAATGTTGCTACCCAGTCATAAAAAGGAGACTAGGTTTGTGTAATACACTGTGTTTGTGATCACCTCTCTCTCTCTTCCTGCCCTCCCTCCTCATTTCCTTGATATATTCCATGTTTGATTATGTACTTCTGAACTTCTAGGAAACTAAGGTTAAGCTTATTGCCCTATAATTCTTTGGTATCATTTAGCTGACTTTTTGTTAAAAGTTACTTTGCTAGTCCCATTTCTAGACCCTTATAGGCCTGCACGGAGTTCTAAACATTACTGATAACTTGAAGATGACTTCAGCCATTTCTCCAAGAGTTTAGTGTTAATGCTGGTAGGTGTAGTCCACTGAAAACAGGTAGCTTGCGTAAGAGCTATCAATCCTGTTGTAATCCGAGTTTTACCCACTGCCTGTTGCCATTGATGTTTTAAGTAAACATTATACCTTCACTGACATCAGTTATTACTCTCCGCAGGGAGGTCATGGACCAAAATTTTCCTTGATCCTCCCTTATATCAGTAAGGGACTTACTGTTTACTATCATAAGCAATAAGGGACTTTTGGGTTATTATATTATCTTTGACAGCTCTTCCTCCTTGTGTCTCATTTTTGTGCTTTGGACTTTCAAAAAGCACAAAAGTCCAAGACGACTCATCTTTAGGGACAATTCTAGCTACTTCCGTTATGCTTCCTTCTTGAAAACCATTGAGGACTACAAGACATATTACATTTATTTTCACTGTTCCATATTAGGATGTCCTGCAACTATATCTCAAATATATGTATTTTTATGAACTGCCAAACTCCTGAACACCTTTTTCCTAGACTTTTTTTCATAGGATTTTGCAAACAGATCTTTGAATTTCTTGTAGTTGCTTTTTTCTCTTCTTCCTCTCTTCCATTCTAAAAATCTTGAAAACCTTGTAGGAAATTTCTTGTATTAACCTCCACCTTCTGTATCAAAACCTGACATCATCCTAGTCTAAAAATACCCTGGATACTCTGTATTCAATTTATTTTTCCCAACAAATATTTGGTTAACTACTATCTCCTCAAGGCAAATTATTCTGTCAGTTGTTTACAAAAATGTTCTTTCCATCTCATCCTTCTTGCTTTGGTGGTCTTACTGGTAGGTCCTCATCATAACAGCACTCAGGCTTTTTTCTCCGTTTATCATCATAAAGGTACTTTTAACAGATCATCTCCCTCTATATTCTAGACTTCAATACAAAGGTAAATATTCATAGAGAAACATATATTCCCTACCTTTTTCTTCAGGAGCCACCTTTCTGTAATAATTCATTAACAAATGAAACATCCCACTAAGCAAACATTTACGTGGCCTAAATCACAACTTGGCATAGGATCTTGTACATTCTTCCATATAGTTTCCATACAGCATACACTAGTATAGACATCTTAAATGTTAAGCAGACATGTTCACTATCCTGTTCTCCATATTGCTTCAATCCTTTTAATAAAAACCCTGTATTCACGATTACTATGTCTCTGGTCACCTTTCCTCTGATAACACTAACGTTCTTTTGTCATCGGTCCCCATTAATTCTAGTTTAAAGCCTTCCTTCCTAAGCTGGTAAGCCTAAACTTAAAGAAGCACTTATTTTTCCTTANTCAATTAAAAGTAATGAAAAGTTTTTCTCATTTCCCTTTGAACAGCAATGCTCTCTGCACAGTGAGAGACCTACCAACTGTAAAGTTGACCAAATATTTTGAGTAAGAACACAAAAATTAAAAACCATGTCAGATCACAGAATCCATGATCAACAAGAAAGAAAATATACATCATGATTTTCAAGGGTTTCACAATTCCAGATACTTATATATATGTGAGAATCCATAAGCACCTCTTGGAAAACAAATACAACTGCTCTGGCAGCATCAGAGTTACATAGGAAAAGAATTAATAGGTTGATAATGAGTACTATGAGGTTTGCAGTTTCTCAGATCCTCCTTTTCAGACTAAAGCAGGTATAAACTCCAGCCAAATTAACTCTCTGCTGGCAGCGCTGTTAGTTTTCATGATATCTGGAGCCTGAAATTAAGTTTTTCTATATCAGCACCTTTTTCTATCAGTGTGAATAAAGTGATGCAGAGAGATTTGCTAATGCAAATGGACTGTTACAGAGGAAAAAATAACTGCAGCATACAGTCATTCCATTTCAAGACCAGTATCACAATGGACTCTCTTATTAAGCCTTTAAAGGGCAAAAATCCCTGAGACAAAAATCCCATCCATTTGCCTCCCACCGCGCCAAGTCACAGTCTTACCACAGATAGAATCTTCACAAGATTCAAGAGCACAATACCCGTCTTCATCAAAGCCTTTACTTCCCTCAGCTCCGTTTTACTCATATATATATATATACACACTGTCATTCAGGAAGTGCCCTCCTCATAAAAGATTTCCTGTATATGCAAATACATAGGATCACAAATACTTGTGCACATCCTTAGCAAACAGTTCTAGTAACCTGCTGAGAAATGGTGACTCTCCTTTTATCTAGTCCTGCTATTTTATTTTAGTATTTCCTCTAAATCCTGGTCTCTCTCTTTCTGCCTGCCTTTTTGTTTTTCCCACTGTCACTACGGAAGACTGTAGTTCAATAAAATTCCTTTTCTCTGATCTAGCCTCAGGACAAGAACATCACTGTCACCTTGGATATGGTGCTTACTTTTGTTTAGTACTTGATTTACCTATTCCATTATTTTTCCTAAGTGGCAACTTCTTTATTCTAACTTATAAACAAACTAAATTCCAGCTATAATTACAAGAACAGACCAGTGTATACAACCAAAAAGTTACTTTTTTCTATTGATATATAAGGGATCAAATCCCTCTTTAAAAGACTCTTTCATGGCCATAAAAAAATCTTGACAGCATTTTAAAAAAAGAATATTTTTATGTGAAACCAGTTGTTTCCACTTACTGACTAATAGTTTTATTGCTATTTTTTTAAATCTTATTCTATTCTTATTTGAATTTCTATTGTTTACAACTAGAAAGTGTCGCTCATTTGTTGCTTAGTTTCATATGCTTAAGGTACTTTTATCTTGGCATACCTGGCCAATATAAAGTTAGTAAATATGAATATTTAATAATGTCAACAATACTTTTAGTTGTTACCTAGGTCCATGTGCCATAAAAACAAAAGAGTTGTGCTGAAATTCTCCATCAAAGTACATTAAACTGATAAAGAAGAAATATCTGGAAGCTAGTAAGAAAAACGCTCCAAAGAACAAGGAATCTCACAAATAAGGATAGGTATGAGGATTCTCCAAGGGGGAATTAATGAAAAAGACTTTCTAAATAGCAAACAAACCATCCTAACATCAAGTGAAGTTCTAAGGGAGCACGGGATGCTTCACGTTTGTCCTATGCACCCCTGCAAGCAGGATACAAGGGGGGTGTGGTATAACCTCTAAGTACTCTCAGGGCATCAAGTCTTGCTTTGAGTCCACCTTGCTTGGGCTACGAGCACCCCAAGGAGCGTCTGTACACCTGGATGAATAAATCTACCTTTCTACTGTGAGCTATATAGGCACAAGCCCCTTCAGAAACAGGAGAGCTATGATAGCTTAGGCAGTGCCACACTAGTTGTGCTGAGAGTCTGAGGTGTACTAGCTCAAACAATGCAGCATACACACACTATGCGTAACAACCTACACATGGCATCCAGCAGTGCAAAAGTAGAGCAAATTCATTGTGGTCCACACTCAGACATGTGTGATGTCAAGAAAAAAACCTTAGCTTTCCTTGCACATCTGAATTCCTTTGATAAAATGACCTCTGGCAAACAACAGTGTCTTAATACAGACAACAGTTATACCCACAGAATCAGTTGGTTTGTACATTCATGTCTCAGCAATGCAATGCTTTATAGAAGCTTCTACAAGAAGGTTTGCTAGAGGAGTAATTTCATTTTCTGTACTCTGATTTCAGATCTAGCTCTCAGCATTTGAGAAAGACCAATAAAATCTGTCTGAAATACATTATTGCATATTACTTATGATCTACGTATGTTCTCATGATGCCATGACAGTCATAAAATAAAGTCATTTATTATTATCTCTCTACTTACTAATTCCTAACAGGAAGACAGGAGAAATATGTAGCTAATTTTCCTTCTACTTTTTCTTCTGGTTTCTATTTCATTTCTCAGAATCAGTACATGCTCAGGTACCTGCTTTCTCATCTGTACCTGTAAATATCCAGATCAAAAGGAAACAGTTCACTAGAAAGGCATGTTGCCATACATATTTTGTTTACTGACAGCATAAAATGCTAGGCTACATTATATAAGCCTCAGAAGAGGTACAAAGGGCTTCTTTCAAAATGTTCTGTCAATACATTTCAATTCACAAGTCAAATTACTACTTACAGCTTTTCTCTTTGTCTCTCAATTTGCTGTTGCCATATGGGATAAGTCCTACTCCTCTCTCCCCTGCACAAGTTCCAGTGCCTATCAGGGGCTTTCATGAGCTAATTCTATTCAATTATGCTGAAAAAAAAAATTCTATTGCTTCTCTGCCTATCTAGGCCCACTGAAGGATTTTATATGCTCTAAAGCTAAGAACAAAGCCAAGGAAAATGGAAGGGAGATTGGGACTTCCCAATAACAGTGACAACCAGCTGTTGGATCAGTTTAACTGAAACACATTCTGTGCTCCTAAACAGGATGCCTCTAAACAAGTGCCTTCTCTCCCCAAAGAGCCAGGCTTTACTAGGATGTGAAAGGGGGACAAATCAAAAAGACTTCAGACACTTTTTTGATACAATATATTTGGTAAGTTTGTGGTCAGGGAACAAGGAGCATACAATTACATCAGCTCAAGTCTGGTTCGAAAGAAGAACACTGAAAATATTATGTAATTATATTATTGCTAAAGCTTACTGCTTAACTTTACACATGATATTGAGCTCCCCCTGTTTCTAACAGGCCCTGTAAGGAAGTGATGACTAGAATTGGCCAAATAGTTTAGTTTTTTGTAAATTTTTATAAACACGCAGAGATTCTTCCATGAAAATGTTCACATTATTTTAATTAAGTATTCTTTAAAAAGTGGTATCTCTTGTCACATATTGTTAGATCCTACTGGAAGCACTAATACTCAATTAAGCTTTGACGTAATTAAAAGAACAAATATGTACAGAAATACTGAATACAACGTTTTTGAAAACAGGCACTGGTTCAGCTTTCAAAAAAATTTTGACCAGTGGTCAGGCTGATCAATTATTTAAATTACACAATATTAAAATATTCTTAGATATCAGCTTCACAGATTATTCTTTTTTTCTTGTTTATCTTCATGATCATCGGTCTGCTCTTGTTGGTTACTGTTATCTTCAACAAGACTTTTAAGACGTGACAAATGGTGTAAAGCCCTAGATTAGGAAAAATGAAGACTTTAACAACAGTGTATATATTACTATTTACATTTAACACAAAGTGATGTTCATTTCTTACAAACAGCTTAACAGTTTGAATGGTATTCTATACAGTTTACATCTCTATGTCTAACTGTTCCACTTATTCTGTTTCAGAGATTATAAAACACACTAAGATTTTTTTAAAAAAGATAAGGAACTTTTTGGAACTGAAATTTTAAATATGTCTTCTCAAATGCAGGTGCTCACTTAAACACACAGTTTCTATTAAATTATTATGGAATGGGTATTTAACACAGGATGTTAAACACTGCAAAACATTATGTTATGAAATAGCATATCAATACTGAAAGTTACTCTATTTTTTTAAATTAAAAAATCTTTTAATTTTACATTACAGTATAAAACTGTACTGCAACACTAAGTTTTGTTGAAACAAACGTTCTACATAACAAAACCCTGTTTTCCATTCTGCCTTTTCTCAAGCTTATTATTTATTTCATCACTTATAAAACTGTTCAGTAGGACTCTGCTGATTTCATTAATGAAATATGTTTTCTAGCAATTATTTTCTCCACTGTAGTGAAAAAAGTAAGAAAGTATTTTGTCCCATATTACAAACTTCTCCAAGTCTGATTATTTTAAAGTCCATCTATGCATAGCAATAATTGATATAGATGAAATACAAATGTTTATTTACAGAGTACACCTCTGCAACCATTCACTAGATATTTCTCTGCTCCATGAACTGCCATATTTTTAATTATTCACTACTGCCTTATTCTTAAAGTTTTCAGATCACATGACAACTCTCTCAGCTAATTTATCATCCTTTTCTGCACTTTCTGAGAACAGTGAAAAGTCAGAAAATCAATGATCACTTACTTCTGAATAGAATTAGTAAGAGGGATTATCTCACTGTCACGGAGTTTTAATTCAGCCTCTGCTTTTTCAGAAAGCTTAAAAAAACAAACAAAAAAATTGTTAACTGAGGGAAGGAAATTATCTGAATATGACAGAAAACATCGAATATTTATAGCCCATTGCATTGGAAAGTATTGCCAACAAATTTATAGCATCATAAAGTAGTTCAGGTTGGGAGGGACCTCAGGTGGTGGGCTCCTGCTCAAAGCAGAGGCAGCTACGAGCTTACAGCAGGTCACTCAGGGCTTTATCCAGTCAAATCTTGAAAACCTCCAAGGACGGAGACTGCACAACCTCTCTTGAACAACTTGTTCCAGTGCTTGACTGTCTTCAGCGTTAAAACGTTTCTCCCAGTGTCCAGTGTGAACCTCCTGTTTTAATTTACGCCTGTTTCTCATCCTTCCACCACGCAGGTATGAAGACCCTGGCTCCATCTTCTTGATACCCTCCTCATAGGTGCAGGAAGATTTCTATTAGAGCCCCCAAAACTTTCTCTTCTCCAGCCTGAAGAAGTCCAGTTCTCTCAGCTCCCCGCCATAAACAAGTGCTGTAGCCCCCAACCACCTAGGTACCCCTCCACCAGCTTACTGATGTCTCTCCTGAAGTGAGGGGCCTAAGCCTGGATGCAGTATTATAGATGTGGTCTAATAAGTGCTGGGGGATA
The DNA here is from genome assembly GCA_013389945.1 of Fregata magnificens. Classification (NCBI taxonomy): domain Eukaryota; kingdom Metazoa; phylum Chordata; class Aves; order Suliformes; family Fregatidae; genus Fregata; species Fregata magnificens. The sequence goes on along the minus strand of WAAD01010067.1, from coordinate 27,835 downwards.
CAGAGGGACAATCATTTCTCTTGATCCATTGACTGTGCTCCTGTCCATATAGCTCAGGTCCTGCTGTTCCTCCTTTGCTGCCAGGGCACACAGATGGCTCAAGTTCAGCTTGTACCTACCAAGACCTCTTGGGCATTTTCAAAAGAGCAGGTCCCTAGCCAGGCAGTCCTCAGCCTCTATTGCTGCGAGGGTTTCTTCCTTCCCAGGTGCAAGGCCTTGCATTTGCCCCTGTTGAATTTCATGAGGTTCCAGTCGGCCCATTCCCACAGCCTGCCTGATCCAGATATATATGGAGCACTTTATTCACTACTGAGTATAGGATATAAGGTTTAAGAACTGCATGCAAGCAACATTATGAAAAAGGTAAAAAGAGATAATAAAGTCTATGAAATCATTTTGAAACAAAAGTGCCACAAAATACCAACTCACTGATGCCAAAGGAGGCAAGGATAGAGCATTTGAGAACGTCTGGCTTTTTAAAAGTTTGGTACATGCCCCTGAAAGCCTAGAATTAGCAGGGATATTATCAGAGGACAACTTTTCCAGTTGTTCCACAGCTATTGCTAGAGCAGCAGATGAGAGCAGAGTCTGCTCTCTTCGGGCAGGATTGCCTGAAATGTCGCCATCTCCTGGCTTGCAAGTACTGCTTTCTGCAGCACCGCCGAGGCCACCGTCGAGTTACTGACCTGCCACACAGTGCCCCTGCAAACAGGAGAGACTGCAGCGTAACGTAGCACAGAGCCTCCAATTTGCAACAGCAGCAACAAGCAAACAGGGGATTCAGGGCACAGCATTCTTGAGCACATGCTCCTGATGCAAACTGGATTGAATCTGCTGACAGTGCTCTTTGTAAGATAACTGGAAACCAAGTCTATAAAAGGACTAACAATTTTTCTCAGAAATGTACGTAGCACATAGTTTCCTTATGTTGTATCTTGTCAAAATCAGACTACTCACTTTTTCAAAGTCTTCCTTTTGCTCAGCAGGTTCATTCTGGCTTAAACTTCCCTGAATTGCTTGAAGTTTAAACAACATTATCTTCAAAGCTTCAAGGGGCCTATGATGATGATCTCCAGAAAAAGTATTTTCCTAAACCAAAACCCAAAAAAGTTGTTGATCTTGCAGTGTACTGCAGTACACATAAACCAAAAGAAAATAAAACAACTTTTGAAGTTTCCCTGAAACAAGTTAAAGGCTAATTTCTACAAGTGTTTCCCTCTACCTTTAAAGGTCTATTTATAAATTGTACATATACGATACTATACTGGTTCATCTTTGTTTATGCCACTGTATGGTCAGTGAAATCACTGTAAATACATACACTGTTAGGAAGACATAAAGCAACACAGAAAGGCGTCAGCCCTGGCTTGTGTAAAGTAATTCAAGAATATTAAGACTGTTAGTCCTTGTTATGCTATGACAGCAGTGCTGGACCATGTTTCAACATTTCATAACTGACAGAGCAAGTAAGCTTCCTTAATGATAAACATAGATTTATTCATACAATTAGCATCTATATGATACCTGCTAATTCTATAATCAAAAAAGCAAATTAACTCAAGGTGACAAAAATTTGTGGATAATCTAGAAATATTTATGTCTAGAAATGTCTGATCTAGCAGAGCCAAGACAACGGGAAGCATGAAGGATGAAATCCAGTGAAGCACCATTCATCAGACAGAATAATTTGAATTACTCATGCACACCGTGAGGTTCTGTGTCAATTAACTCCTTAGGGAAACAGAAGTATGTGTCACAGCGGAAAAACTTAAAGGGTAATGGTCTGTTTACTAAAAGATGGGAACACAGAATCTTAGAGCAGTTAAGATTCAAGAACAATAGGGCAGAAAGTAAAGGAAACATACCAGTACGTAAATTAATAGTATGCCTTTCAACTAGAATACTGGGCTCAGTGCTCATCTCCCTAGCCGAGAAAAGGATAAAGGGTTCATATAATCAAAATGAAAGACTGAATATTAAGACTGCCAAGAAGGTGATTAATATGTGTTGTTATTAATTAATATGTAAGAGAATAATGAATCATTAAAACAATAACTTCAATCCATGATCCAATTCCAGTGCAACAGCACAAATAATAAGAAATATATTACTTAACTTACCTCATACCCAACAGTACATCAGCCAGCCTATGAAATTAGTGGTATTTAATATAGCAATAACAAACAAACTTCTTCCTTTACTCGAGGCAGGAAAATTATTACTTAAAGAAAACATGGAGTGTAAAAGTCAAACTATTACTAAGCAAAGCATTTTGTAGCTAGATGCTTTCTTAATTGTAATTGTGACCGAGAGTCACAATTATAGGATTATAGGATTTAATAACTGTATGAATTCATCATGCTCAAATATGACTGAACTACTGCAGTTAGACTCTCTACTTTATATATTATAGAAGAAGAAAAACCAATTTACAGGTATTCCCCCTTCTAATATTTACCAGCCTTGCATATTTTGGGCACTCTCAGAAATAAATCCTCAATTTTACTGACCTTATTTTTGTCATTTAAACAGTCTTCCAAGAACTTATGTATGATATCTGCCTTGGGGAATGGTAGAGCATTCTCCATGTCCTCACAGCACACAGGCACCGGTGGTTTGCTAAACCAACATTAAACACGCAATGGAGAATCACAACAGGTTTATAAACTAAAAGAATTGGTTTAGGATATAGTCATTACGATGAAACCAGATATTATTGCATCAATGCAACACCAAGGGGGCACTGAGTAGTCCTGACAGCACTTTGGTGTACGTGTGAGAAACACATAACTTTTTTCCAGTTTTACCAGTATAATCAAAACCTGGGTAGCCACAAAAATCAACGAAACAAAAAAGGCAAGGTAAGGACTTCTTAGCTATAATTTATTACACATGGGTGTTTTTCTTGCACCTGGTACTCCTCCATTAATATTCAACATCTAAAGAAAAATAGTTACCTTCTACTTACTGACCTCTAATTCTTCTATAGTCTCCAAGGTATTTTAATTCAAAGCTAGTAGTCTCATAGGAACAGATATTAATGAAGCCTGATTTCCAGTGATGTTCTCCTATGTGGGTATTCTGGTGGCTAGCAGGTGACTAGATTATTAGCCTCTCTCTCTCAACAGGAGCATGAATAGTACCATTTTATTATCACATGCAGGAATGCTGCAGTTTGAGACTTACTCACCTGTTAGATATTGTTAAAATTAACCAATAGTTCAAAATCTTCTAGGGTAAAGGGAAACTGACAGACAACACCCAGAACCGCATATACCTCGCTTCTTAAAAACTGTAAGAAATTCTAGTATTAATTTTTATTATTCCTTTATCCTATGAAATAACACTTCAGTTCCAGAACAACTGAAATTTCACTTCCAAGACTGCTCCAAAACTTCCCAAGGCCACATTGCTTTTTTTTTTTTTTTTTTTAAATTGACTTCCCACTATTAACTTGTTTGTCAAACTATTAAATCTGTCAATTTAAGTCCCATTAAATAATTTCTCATGAAAAACGTCTTTGTATATCAATGATATAAGAAATATTATTAAAAGGCAACAATAAGCAATATTGATAGCACTCTTTGCAAGTTGATGAAAAAGGGAAAGCAGTGCACCAATATCCTGACCTTGAAATATCAAACATTTAGCACTACACAAGAAATCTAATAGTAAATCCTTTCTTTATGTACATGACACATCACCATTACTTATAATCTATATACAAAAAGCAACTAAGTACATTATGCATTTTCATGAACAAATTATTCCAAAATACATGTTTACTTACAAAACACCTGGAGCATTTTCCCACGATCTTTCTGCTCCTAGTATATCTGTCGTAGAAGGACTGCCATAATTTTCCAGAGTATTTGACAAATCTTCAGCTGAACTCTCCAGACCTTTGTTAGCCTTTGAGGTAAGTAGCTCAAGATGGTCTTCTAAAAAAAAAAAAAAAAAACCAAGGACACCATGTGTCCAACCCTCTTCAAGGGCATTATTTCCACATTACTTTTTAATTTTATGTAATACTCAAAGAAAATTACTACAGATGAATAAGCACTGGAGATATTTTACAGAGAGTACAGCCCAAACACAACTCCTTTGGTTATCTTGGTATGGCAGCATGGCACGTACATCATCGGTACCAAATTGGATCTGCAAGGTTCTAGCCAGGAGAGTATTTACAGTAGTCAAGCATCTCTTTTTCTAACTTATGTAGAAAAAGTACCTTATGCAGCATTCAAGATTATTTAATGTTTTTAATCTGCTTTCATGCTATGGAAAATATAATTAATATTAATTCACAATACAATGTTGAGTATTACTTACTAATACTGTAAGTTCTTAGCTTAATTTTCTCATTATTTTGTGCAGGTTTTTCTAATAGCTGCTTTTACAGACACCTGGGAGAGAAATCATGCAAACATATACATGCAAATCACATATACAATCACATGCAGGATTCACATTTAAAAATAGGTTGAGATAAGCACTCAACATTGCAGACACATTCTCATTTTTTTTTTTTTTTATACCTAGCCTGTTCATGATTGGTAAAATTGTGTGTGTAAAAAACAATATAACCCTGTATTTAAAGTTCATCAGGCACACATATTAGAAAGGTATTTGCAGACATTTGCGTATCTGGCATTTTGTCCCTTTGAATTCACAACATAAACAACATTTTAACCTATTCTTTATGTATAACCTCTTGGTAAAAGGGAGAGATCAATATTTAAGCTTTGCATAACAAAGAAAAAATATTTTTATTTTTAAATGAATAAACTTAGAAGTGACAGTATTAAACACTTCAAAATGTTAGTCTCTCATATCAAAGCAAATCTTGCCGATATTTCATAATACAAAGGTGCTTCCCCATGGGAGGACCTCCCTGCTTCTGAAGAGCAATGGCCTGCTGCAAAGAGTAGCGACATGAGCGATTCCCAAGGACAGTCTTTACATAAACTGAAGGCACTGAATCACCTAAGTATATGGGTTACAAATATCTCCTGCTGACTGTGTAAAGCAGGGAAAAAAGACCGCATGATAAATGGTATTTCTTACCAATTTGACAGGTTCATTTACACTATGTTTAGGAATCTCTCTCCCCCAAGGTTACACTTCATGTAATTTAATTTAATGTTTGAAATTCTATTAAAATATTCATGGAATTACTGTCATCTTCCAGTAAGGTACTAAATATGCCACTGTAATAAATACTTTTCTGTAAAAGGAATGCTTAAATATTGATTTATATATGAAAACTTACAGTATAAAAGCTGTTTAACTTAGTCAACTACTAGGAAGTGCTTTGAGTCATTTGTCAAAGATGGACGTGAATAAATCTACTGTACAGTGCAGTCAGACCAGCAAGGCTAGAGAGTGTCGGTTTAAAAAAAAATGTAAATACACATACCCTCAAAATTAAAAAACCAAATTATATGAAATATAGTTACCTCTGAATGGCTTTTTGTTGTGTCTTGAAAACGGGTTATGAAATTGGAAGCATGCATCTGGATTGTCATAGCTGCAACTTTCTTCTACTTTGTTATCACCTCTCAGATCCAGGCAATTGTTTCGTTCAAAAAAATTAGAACTGTCTTTATCTACAGAGTGTCTTTTTTTCAGGATCTCAAAAGTTTGTGAAGAGGAAGCTTTGCCTTGTATATTAAGATTTTGACCATCACTTTCTTTAGTTGAATCAGAAAAAAGGTTGTAACTCTTAAGCCAGACTGGGTAGTGAAAATTGGGAATACTACTTATCCCTGATACACTTAAGTCAGACTTCTGACTGGTAAGCCACCTTGGATAATTCTTAACAGGAAAGGTGTTAGAGTTCTCTTCAAAAGACATGGGTCTCGAACTTCCTTTAGAGGAGATAGAATCGTACCTATCAGATGTATACACACTGCATTTCTTTTTGCTGAAGTCTTTGTGGGGATTCTGGTGAGCAACATCTTTCCCATTCTTCTGGAGACTGAAACTGCTTTCAGTATCAAGTGACGAGTTTTGGTAAGGGCAGAAAGATGTTCTATGTGACTGCCTGTTCCACTCACTACTTTGATGCCTTGATTTAAAAGGACTACCCTGGACAAAGGGCAGTGATCCATCTGCTGGAAATGCCAGCAGATCATCTGTCGCAAGACTAATCAAGTCTGGGTCACACTCAGTCTGCCTTCTACAGGATGAAGCAAGAGAACCCAATCCTATATGCTGATTAAAGTCGTCCAATGCTGAAAAACAAAGATACTTTAGATGAATTGCTGAACTTCAAGCATACCAAAATGATACATTTGCAAGACCTAACATGAAGTAATAATTTAAAGCCGAAATATATTCTTTACCAGGGGGTACCGAATTACAGTTCTGGCAAGAGTGGTTCTGTTTCTAATCAGAATCTTGGTAAACACCTTAGCAGTCAAGTTACCCCTCCTTTCATAGTACATGACATTTACAGCTTTGAGTATTTTCTTTGATTTTTTTAATTTAAGAGAAACAAGATTTCAACATTCTACAGTCCATTTTTAGTTGCATATTCAGAATTGTGTATTTTGCAGATACGTCCTTAGTATTTCAGTCCTAGGAGCGACATTTCCTCCACACAGTAATATTAGGGATGACTTTCCCCATATTGAAATTGAACACTTTTACTAGAGAGAAAGATGGCCAAAAGCAATAGCTTGCAGGCAAGTAGCCAGATAATGGGCCTATAGACCCATTTTGTGATTCTACAGGAACTTACATGCCGTATAAGATTTTGCTTGGCAGTTTTTCAGGGAAGAATTGTAGCATTAAATCCTTTCTTTTTTTTTTTTTTTAACTGAAACTATGAAGCACTTCGATTCACGAAAATAGGTTTTCCTCAGCTAGCACCTGGAAGTTATTTTTTCTCACTTCCACTGTAATATCAGTAAGTGAAATCTGTATATTACAGACTATTATAACATACAAAACATACACGCAGACTAGCTAATAGGTGAATGGAGCTAATGAGATTTCTGCAAAGAACAGCAACAGAGAAATTTCAGAGTACAATATGAGCAGACGACATCTTTCATCAACAGTTTCTCATTTTTAGTGATAATCAGAATGCTTATTTTTATTTGGGAAGTCAGTTAAACTTAAGTAGAAGGTGGCTTGCATTAGAAAAATATAAACCAAAAGCAAAACGCAGATAAAAAACAGCTGTCTTGATAAGAGAAAGAAAGGAAAGGTGTGAAGCTAGAGGAAGGTTATAGGCTATGTTGAAGAAAAAAAAGCCCTGAATAATACAATATGCTCCCATAACTGTCCGTGCCAATGCAACCCAGGCAAGCATCCTTTTTCAGGTACAAAGTTTGCCCCTACCTAGGACTTTGTTATTTCAGATGTAATGGACAAAGCATTTGCAGTATACATTAGCTCAAGCACAGTTATCTACTCTAGATCTTCTCATAAAAGTTCATATAATCACTTAAGTATTTATTTATTCAAGCTAACCAATAATAACAAAAGCCAATTCAAACCCATATACATTACTCTGTGGGGTTAGACTTCAGTCCCAAAAGTACACTCCATAAAAATCAATGGATAAGGGGCAAATTTTGTTCTAAGATAAAGCAGTGTTTGAGGGAACTCCTTCAATTAATTAGATTCTGGTGTTACTTACTCTGGAAAGGAAAGAGATTTTTTTTCAAGACTCGGGTTTAAGCAATGATTTACACTGTCTTTGGCATATATTCACATATAGAAAATACAATTTCTGTTCCATACTCTGGAATTTATTATTGCATCTATGAGTGTGGTCATGAATTCTCACCAATCCACAAAGCATTTACCAAAAAAGCATTACAGGGAATGACAAATATTGCTAGCCATGACCAAGCATCATTTACTATACCATAAAGACTTGCGAGCAGTTGTGCAGAGAATATTGCTTCAACAAAACACACCTGGTGTGAGACAAGGAGTTGCAATAACACTGGTGATTAAAAAAAAAAAAAAAAAAAAAAAAAAGAAAAAAAACAACAAACACCAAAACTTATTAAAAGACATTTGCAGAAGACATACCATGTTTTTCTTTGGCATGATGGTTTGAGAACTCAACTTGTTTGGGAGTGCTTTGACATATGCAGATTTTCCCAGTGCTTATTTCTGAAGATGTGAGACTTAGATCAAAATCTTCAATATAAGCCTCCAGAGCCTCAGATGCAGAGCTGTAAAGCTTGCCCTTGTAGTGAATCAAACTGTCTGAGCATGGATTATTGCTGTCAATGCTATAGCTTCTTAAAAGAGAAGATATTGTTGAATCAGGAGAGCAGACACTGCCTTCTTTTATTGAGCTTGTCATGGTTTTTATCCAGGTTTCTGTTAGAATCTTCACTCATCTTTTTAATCAATCTAAATGGAAAAAGAAACAAAACCGCAAGTCAGCATCTGCACTGAAATGTCTTCTCATAAACTGTAATGTATCTAGGATTTTTTACTTTTGTTACATAATTTTATTATTTGCCTAAAAATTGCTATTTAGCTATTCAGCTTGCTGCTTTTCAAATAAGTTTGTCATCTATGTGCACCACCCCTAAAAAAGTAAAAGGCAGAAAATAAAGGCTCTGGAAAAAAGAGATAACAATAGGGAAAACTTCTTGTATATTGAAACTTCAGTAGCGGAAAAAAAAAAAATAACAAGACAGCACAAAAATCTAGCTCCTCGCTAGTTCTAGAGGAACCTCAGCACCCTGCTCTTGCAAGAACAGGATTTCATGTAAGAATTGCTGCTATTTGTCACCAAACATACAAATCAGCAAAGGACACACAGAAGTATCATAACTTTTGATTTCAGAACCAGCACAAGAGAGTACCATTCATAGACAAAAAACAGAAGTAAAAGTAGCTTAAATAGTATGAAAAACTAAACAACTCAATGTAACAAGGGTAAGAAGCCACTACCCTTGCAGATATTTTTAGATGTCCAGAATGGGTACACACAGCAGAAGAATTTTACAAGTCACATGGGAGCACTTAGAATCATCCGATCAATGCAATTTAGTCAACCCAATCCACGCTGCCTTTGTAACCCCACAAACTGTGAATTGAAGAGTTGGAAGTGCAGGCTTGTTCCAAGTGCTGCAATCAGAATGGTCAGGATCACTGAAAGAAACCTAACAGTTTGCTTCATCCCTGTAGGTAAAATACCATTTGAAAAATCTGTTGAGGTGTTAAGGAGACAGATGCTGTAACAAAGATTAATAACTGTGTTATAACCAATATTGCACGTGTACAAGGATCATCATGCAATAGCAGCATAAGGATTTATATGAAAGAGGCACAGTGGGGACCAGCTCTTCCAAAACCGAAGTGATTTTCCCCAGAAAGCCGAGGTAGCCGGGCTCGCCACCGGCTCAAGGGCAGCGCGACCGGCAGAGGCCTCCCGGGGCCCCGGCCCCACACAGCACCCCCGGGAGAAGCAGGGCGGGCCCGCACGGGAAGACCCGGCCGGCCTTTCCCTCACAAGAAGCGCAGCGCGGGGGAAAAGAAGCACCTAAAGCAGCACAGCCCCTCCGCAACGCCACAAGGGTGCGCCACCCTAGCTCCTGCCCGCCCGGCCACCCCTCCCCGGCCCTGCCCGGGAGCCCCGGGCGTCCCCACCCCACAGCGGCCGCTCCTCCGGGGTTTGCCGCGCAGCGGCTTTGAAGGGAACGCGCCCCTTTGCAAAATGGCGGCGCGCAGG
>WAAD01010066.1:1245-28688 GCA_013389945.1 Fregata magnificens | reverse complement strand
TTCAAAGATGATGGAGAGTGGCTTGGCAAGAACATCCGCCAGCTCCCTCAGCGCTCGTGGGTGCATCCCGTCGGGGCCCATGGATTTGTGAGGATCCAGTTTGCCTAGGCGATCCCTAACCCAATCCTCCTCAACCAAGGGAAGTCCTCCTTTCTCCAGATTTTCTCTCTCGCCTCTGGGGGCTGGGATGCCTGAGGGCCATCCTTAGCAGTAAAGACTGAAGCAAAGAAGGCATTCAGTAACTCCGCCTTCTCCGCATCCTGCGTCACCAGGGCCCCCACCTCATTCAGCAGTGGGCCCACAGTTTCCCCAGTCTTCCTTTTACTGCTGATGTATTTGAAGAAGCCCTTCTTGTTATCCTGCACATCCCTTGCCAGACTGAGTTCCAAGCCAGCCTTGGCCTTCCTCGTTGCATCTCTGCATAGCCTGACAACGTTCCTATATTCCTCCCAAGTGGCGAGTCCCTTTTCCACATACAGTGAACCTCCCTCTTGCGTTTGAGTTTCTCCAGAAACCCTTTGCTCATCCATAAGGCTCTCCTGGTTCCTTTGCTTGACTTCCTCAGTTCATTTAAAATGTTTCCTAGCAAGGAGGAGGGCATAGCAATTCCTGTATATTCATGCTGCCCTGCAGGCTTCCCAGAAAGACTCCTGGTATGTTTGAATTTACCCTATAGTTTGTGAGCCACTAAGTTATTCTCATCGCTGTTACATTGCTGTTACATATGGTGATAGGTTACCTATACAATGAGATTTTGGAATTCAGATCTGAATTATACAGTGGTTTGAATTTGTCAAACCCCTCCTTTTCATACACACTGTTATCTGAATTCTCTGAGAATTAAGTAGGTCCTGCGGTTGCAAACAGCAATAATAGTGTGATAACTGAATGGTGGAAGATGAGAGAGGACATCGCGGAGGACATGACGAATGGTGCAAAATATGTTATACAATAGTTTTCTCTCAATGCAAGAACCAGCAAAACGTAATTCAGTTGAAAGCTTACAAGAAGAATAAACACACAAATGATTGCATAGCTGAACAGTGAAATTTACTTTTGAAACACAATGAAATTAAAAAGGCACTAAAACTTGAAAAAATGGGACACATTCAAATGACATATAATACCCAGCATTTCATAGGTGAAAAAATAAAGCTGCAAATTCTTCTTTAACTGTCAGGAAAAGATTCCTTAAGAATCCTCTAAAGCATCTTTACTCAGCTGTGGTCAGAAAATGTGAGAATAAATGGACCATGTTGCCTATTCTAAGTGCTTCAGTGAAATTACAGTTTGTTATTTGGGATTTCTGGTTTTGGAAATTAGCTAGGACAGCATATTTCTTCTGCAGTTTTCTTCTCTTTCAAAACTCCATGTAAAAAGGCCATCAACTACGCTTACTAAACTTAAAATAATGACAGTGACCTTACATTAGGTGTTACAGAAAACACTATAATAATAAAAAAAAAATTAGAAACAGTGTCCCATCTCAGACAATTTCAGTACATTTTGCTTAAACAGCAATCTGATATGCACACAGGTAACTTTTCTGACCTCAGAATATGTTTCCAGACTGGTACCTTTCAGCAAACAACAGACACAGCCATGCATCAACACTTGAGCTTCAGTTTAAAGCCTGTTAGAATAACTGGAAATACACCTAATACACCATAAGGATTCAGATCAGCCCCCACATCTCAATTTCCTCCTAATCAAAATGAAGAAATTTTTTCTCATTAATTCTGCAATATCTCTGAAAATACCTACTAGTAAGAAATAGTCTTATGCATCACTAAACCAAAGTGTTAACAGCTTTAGACCTTAATTAGAAAGACAGTATGTGTTTTTTAAAAAAGCCTGGTTTAATTAGATAGGTCATGAGTATTCAGACTGAGTAGTGTATTCTTCTACAGTCCTTGTCTGGGTTGGGTCAGAGTTTTGTGCGGTGGATGCAAATTAATGTTTCATAAAGCTATAGAGGAAACTAAGAAATTAGTCACTGGATCACCAGCTCAGCTGCCTGCCCCAAAAAATCTTAGATTACCTACTCTGCCTGGTCTCATTTGCGTTATCAGGGCCCAAGACAGAATTTGCTCTTAGAATTTCTTTAAGGTAGAAAGGAGTTGTTCACAGAAGAGTCCCCGAGCTGTGCTCAGCTGTGAACAAACAGGAGTAGGGAAAGGCTCATCCTTACACTTATGCATTGCTCCTCTTATATTTCAACCTGTAATGGCTGACTTTTGATTTATCTGTGCAGAATAACTGGTGTTTTAGAGCATGCACCTAGAAATGCCTATAGCATTCTGTCTGATCTCATAGTTATAAGCAAATCTATAGAGGAACATAGCATGGATAGAAGAATTGCTCTATCCAAAAACCATTGCAAAACTTCCAGTGACTTTCAGTGTCATGATTTCATTCATGATAGTCAGGTCATGCAAGCTTGTGTGGACACATACTAATGTGCACACACAAAACTCTATATCTTTCATCTTGACTAACTCTTACCATGTACTTTGCTGGACATTATGTTAAGGAGTGGAGGAAAGAAGGGGATAGAAGGGTGAGTATCACGCAAGTGGTAGCTGCTGCCCATGAGAACTCTCTGTAAAACTGTTGGGGTTTGAAGGTGTAAGGCCATGAGAACAACATATGAGAAAAACAGCTTGAGAACTGTAAAGAAAAATTACAGCCACAGAGTCTCTGGGAAAATGCTGCCTCAGTGGCCTAAGTGAAAAGGTTACAGTGTTGCAAATAGCAGGTCCTTAGCGTTGGAGCACCTCTCTTACGAAGAAAGGCTGAGAGACCTGGGTCTGTTCAGCCTGGAGAAGAGAAGACTGAGGGGGGATCTTGTCGCTGCTTATAAATATCTGAAGGGTGTGTGCCAAGAGGATGGGGCCAGACTCTTCTCAGTGATGCCCAACGACAGGACAAGGGGCAATGGCCACGAATTAGAACACAGGAAGTTTCACCTGAACGTGAGAAAAAACTTCTTTACTGTGAGGGTGACAGAGCATTGGAACAGGCTGCCCAGAGAGGTTGTGGAATCTCCTTCTCTGGAAATATTCAAAACATGCCTGGATGCAGTCCTGTGGATCTGGCTCTAGGTGAACCTGCTCAAGGAGGGGGGTTGGACAAGATGATCTCCAGAGGCCCCTTCCAACCCCTACCATTCTGTGATTCTGTGACTGGTAAGGCTAAGGCACTGAGGCACCTAGGGCACCATGAAACAGCTTCCATGTATAAAGTAACAACAAGTGCTTTGCTCCACTGTTATTGGAACCTCACAACAATCACTTTATCAGGGATGGTAGGGAATTGGAATTGTTCAGACTTATTGGCTCCATTTCAGACAAACCTCCCAGACCCCAGAGATCTACAGAAAGTCTGTAGCTTTTCCACTCACATCAAAAGACTCATGGAACGTCAACAAATGGCCCGCGAGCTGACAAAGAACATGTGTTTCTCTCTACCGAGGGAGCTTGTTTTCTCAGTGAAATTCCAGATAATCAATTCTTCTGTGTCCCAGAGGAGAGAAAAGCTCTTATTGCTGGAATCACAACAAATTAACCATGAAGCAAACGTGTACTATATTGTGAAGGAATGTCCTTGTGCTCAGTGACCAGCGCTGGAAAACAAAGAACAGCAAGTGTGACTTAGTGATGTCAAATAGGAGATATTACATCTACTAAAAACTTTTCTTGGGAAGAGTCTCATTTTGCTAATGCTACGTGCAAGATCTCAAGATTCACTTGCATTGCCAAGAACATCACCTTCTTCTAAGTCCCAGTACACTGAACCTAGTCAATGCTGTCTGAACCTAGGCAGTTCCCTGACTGCCTTCCAACACATCTGAGCATCATGAGAAGGAACTCAGATGTGATGATCCATTCTAGATCAGTGTTAAGTCTTCTTTCTTCTCCCCGTACACTCATTCTTTCCCATGCAGATATATCTTCATGTGTGTACCCTGCAGGGGTGTTACACTGCAAGATAACCACTTAGCTTAGGCATTGTTGAAAACATAAAGAAGAAGGAATATTTTTCCCTAGCCTACTTTATATGAAATAAGCAACTGAAATGAGACCATCATAACTTCAGGGTTATTTCCACATTTAAATGTTGAAGAGTGAAATATGCAAAGAATAGCCCAACAAGCATATTTGGTGGAAATTTTTTGTATGGATTACTGTTCCATCTGTAGAGTGAGGTAGCCATTAAGCACGTGTGTGGTTTTCAGTGGTTAGAATACAACTCTAGGCTTGAAACTGAAGTTCTACGCATAAAGAAAGAGACAATGGCCTATACTGTCTCACAATCTGGACTGAAGAAACAGTACAACCCATGATGAATTCTGGTTTACCCTCACGTCCATTGTCCTTGACTTCTCTAACTCCTTATCCCAAACCAAGGTGTCAATGCCCTGCCATGTATCTATTCTTCTCTCTTTGGGGTAGATGCCAGCTGCATCTGAGTTTACGTTGTAAAAGTGCTATTTTTTTCTGGTGGTGGAAAATTACTAAAAATTCTTACACTCTTTTTGTGAAATTACTTTCACATTGGTGTTTTTTTATAGGACAAAGTACCTACACGTGTGCCTATTTAATAGGTCTTGGCATGACTGTATGTGAGTTTGTATACGACGCACTGTTATGTACATGATATCTTATGTGCAAGTAGTCCAAGGATTTCAAATGCAGCTTTCATTACAGTGAAAGCATTCTTGTCAAAGGTTATTATGGCCTAAATGTCCTTGTTTCTCTACGAAAAAAAAATTGTTTTGTTTGCATATATATATACAGACTCTTAAAGGCCCAGGTTCATCCTATCAAACTTTGTGTATTCATGTTGGGAGATCAGCAACCTGGGATCCCTCTGTTCTTAGGCAGAGCTTGTTTCCATGTTCTTAAAAAGGTTGCTGTTTCTATAGAAGCTATCATTCTTATATACAATACGATGAAATTTTCATTTGTGTGACTCAACATTGTGATAAGAAATAGAACTAAAAGTCCGGTAAGCTGGTGCACAGAGACCACCTCTGGCCCCCATAAAACCAAAGTTTACATATCCTCCTGCAATCCAGTGATCTGACATGAGTCTTGAAATGTCCTGTCCTGTGCTCTAATAACTAACTGAGGCAAGCGGTCAGACTCCTTTTTCAGGGGGCAGCATTTGTAACACATATTCAACCCAATGTGACAGGGACACGAGAGAAACATAGTACTACTGAGACTGACTCAGGTAGTCTGTGAAGAATTTATCTGAAACTGATTGTCACGAAAGTCTGTACTCTCATTCATCATCTACTCATCAGGGGCTAGCATGGGAGTCTCAGTGAAAGAAATAATCAACAAGGATGATTAAAGGATGCAATTCTCTTTCTCAGTTCAGGCTTTGGCACAGTAAGAGTTGCTAATGGGTAGAAGATACATTTTGAGAGATCACATGTGTCTTTTAAACTACTTTTCTGAGTGGCCAGATCCAAAGATGTCTTGAGAAGTTATTTCTGGATTTTTTTTTTAAGGGATTGTCTTCACCCCTAAGTTGAAATCAAACTTCTAACTAGAAAGTGTATAAAGAATCAAAAATGTTATAATCCCTTTTACTGTTGTGGAAGTGAAATACCTATATATTCTATAAGTAATGGGAGAACAAAAAGTGTCAGATGAAGATATTTGTCACTAAGTATCTCTGATTATTATTGGGTTTTTCAGGTCACTTTTCAACTCAAATTGAGGTATCCTTTATGTCTAGAATTTACAGGGAATATAGAATATGATTGCTTCATAAGAGACAATGTGTAATATGGGAAAAATCTTTAATACTGGAGATACTGCTCTCATATTAAGCACTTCCTTAAAAAATCTTTCCATCCTGGTTTTCTCTCTCTGCCCAAGAACCCCCCAAAAGCAAATCAATTTAAGAACATCTTTTTTCCTTGACAAGCTCTAAAAACCAAAGCAAAGCAAAACAAACAGAAAGGTCCTTTTTCATATGTTAAGCATGAAAAGACAGAGAAATATTAAAAAACAGAAAATATGTACACTCATGCTTGCTTTCACAGAAAAAGAAGATTCCCTCATGAATTGCTTTCCTGTTGGATGACTCTGTTATCCTTACAGTCTGACAACTAATGTCACTGTGCACCAAGTTAATCTATCTTTATATAATGCCAAGCAATCAGAAATAGAGAAAAATTATCATGTAGCAAATGGCAAAACAACAAATCAGACAGCTACTGATGATTAATTTTTCCCTAGAGTTTCCCAAAGGTGGTCTGTGAGAAAAGAGGAAAAAGGTTCAAGATCTATCATTCTTATAGAGAAAAAAAAAGTTAATAAATGAATAAATAAAAATCAATAAAGTTAATTATTTCTTGTATAGGTTTGTAAAATGCACTGTATTTTTCACTAGTTAATTCTCATTGATCTGTTAGGAAATACGGAAAGGGAAAGAAGTAATCAACCAAGATGATTCCAGGCACAGTTCCTTTTCTTTCCTCAATCTGGCATTGCAGCTTCTGTCTGTCAAAGGATCAGGCTTAGGTATTACGCATTAGCAATCTGGTCCTGAAAATCTTAACGTAAGTATTATAGAAGAGAGTATTCTGTGCTCAAACAGGATTTGTTTTCTTTTGAAGCGTGCCTGGGGTCATTAGCAACCTGTGGCATTAAGCTCATAGATCACATCTAAAACCTTAATGTTATTCTCAGAGAAATTGTTTTCTGAATGCTGTTTGGAACAACCTTCAACTCTTAATTGTCTAGGAAGAGCTCTCAGTCCAAGTATCTTTTCATTCAGATATCCCAAATGATGAATATGCTAATGAAGAACAAATAGGGAAAGACTCTTGAAATGAACATAACTTGTTCTTACACAGATTTCATATAATCACCACAAGCCTGTGCAGGGGTACAATAATGTTGACATTCAAAATTAACTTGTCTGTTTATTACAAACTTTTTGCTTGCCTTTAACTACTCTTTTAGCACTTTTTGGACTCTTTGCATGAAGCAGGCTGCCTTGCCCCTCAATTTACCCAGAACAGTTTATAATTGAATAGTCAGTGGCACCCTTTGACAGGGGGAAGGTACAAATTTCTGTTGCTACAGAGAGGTGGGAATTAAACCTTTCTTTAAATTTCTGGGCAAGCGTTCCACCACTACTGCTGCCTGGGAACGGTGACCTACTGCATGTTCTGGGGTGCCTGACCTGTAAGCATGTGTTCAGTACACTTAAAGTGGGACATGGATCCTAATTCCTCATAATAATTTGTGATCAGTGTTCCAACACTACTGAATGTAATGCTAAGCCAACTCTGCTGATGATTGGGTGAGTCACGCTGTGAGGAAAGGTGTACTGTTATTCTGATATGACCAAAGATGGTAGATCAAGACAAACAGTTACAAGTCCCTCTATCACAAAACAAAATAAATGCCTGAATTCATGTTTTGGTGGAGTCTGTCATGCAATCTGACTAAACCACCAGGAACTGGACTGCCTAGACACTCAGAAAATGTCCACAGGGAAGTAAAGTAGGTATCTACACAAATTCTGGTCTATTACCAAATTGATGTAACAAATCAGCTTAGCGTCTATCTCAGGTCGAAGCCCTTTTGGAAACCGCAGCCACTTTGCAGCTCTTCCCTGACAAGAAATTTAGTTCAGTAAGTTAAAGAAAATTGAGTACTTGGCATGAGTTCTCCTCCAAATAGCTGTAGATACATAGTTGACTTAGAGCTAGACATTTGAACTCTCTCCTGTGTGCTCACGCTACACAAATGAGAGGACTTATTAGTTTTCAACTAAAATCACTGAAATGAAGGGTCTGTACATGAAGTATGCTTAGAAACTGCAGAAATCAAGAATCGAAAAACAACACTAAGTCCTGGAGGGAGAAGTGCTAACAGTGAACTTCAGAGGAAAACTGAGGATCTATGTGTAGCCTCATTTTTGTCCTCCACAGAAGTCCAAGAAGAAAAAAACAGTATGCAGTGGCAGTGAAATCTTCACCTTAATTTAAAGTCTCACTACAGTGTGCCAAAACATGTTTGATCTTGATAACAGGAGTAAAACGATTCTTGAAATATAAGAGGTAGTTATATCTTGAACCCATCAAATTAACTATAATAGAGATTAGGTTAAATGAGTGATCATTTCACTGACAATTATTCAGGATAATTCTACTGTATTCCTTCATTTTTAGTCAAAAATGGAATTGAGACTATTACCAAATATACATACTTTACTAAGTAAGTAGCATAAATTGATAAGGAGCTCAAATACTGTTAAAAAAGCAAGGGGGGTGTGTAACAGTAATTGAGTTGAGTTTGTAAATTTAGCAAACTATTTAAAGTCTTATCAAGTAATCATATCTTCTTAATTAATTCCATAAATTCCTGTCACAAAATGGTGTTTTTTCCTAATTAATCTTGTCAGTTGTGGTGGTTTTGGCTGGGATAGAGTTAATTTTCTTCATAGTAGCTACTATGGGGCTATGTTTTGGATTTGTGCTGAAAACAGTGTTGATAACACAGGGGTGTTTTAGTTACTGCTGAGCAGTGCTTACACAGAGTCAAGGCCTTTCCTGCTTCTCACCCCACCCCACCAGCGAGTAGGCTGGGGGTGCACAAGAAGTTGGGAGGCAACACAGCCGGGACAGCTGACCCCAGCTGACCAAAGGGATGTCCCATACTGTATGATGTGCTCAGCAATTTAAAAGCTGGAGGAAGAAGAAGGAAGGGGGGGGATGTCCGGAGTGATGGTGTTTGTCTTCCCAAGTAACTGTTACGCGTGATGGAGCCCTGTTTTCCTGGGGATGGCTGAAGACCTGCCTGCCGATGGGAAGTAGTGAATGAATTCCTTGGTTTGCTTTGCTTGTGTGAGTGGCTTTTGCTTTCCCTATTAAACTGTCTTTACCTCAACCCATGAGTTTTCTCTACTTTTACCCTTCCGATTGTCTCCCCCATTCCACTTGGGGGGAGTGAGCGAGCGGCTGTGTGGTGCTTAGTTGCCAGCTGGGGTTAAACCACAACATCGGCACAGAGTAAAATTTACTAATAGTACTAAAATGATGGATGCTTTGAATACTGATCATTGTTTAACACTGAACTGCTTTCTATAATGATTATAATTTAACTAGAGTCACGAAATCTTGTTAAAGGTCTCAGTGGTCTGCAAAGCCAGAAGGCTCTTCTGGTCACTGGAAACGCTTTAATTATACATGGTCCTCTTCATTCCAGTTAGACTCAAAGATAATAGCTTCAGTAACTAAATAGAGCCTTAGGATCATATTGAGTTTAATATCAAAACCTCATTGCTTTAAAAGCACTGTTCTAAATTTAACTTTCGCACTAATCAAACAATACACCTTGATGCAACTTTTCAGCTTTTTCTTTTCAATTGTACTCAATAATCATTATACAATTAAAATCTCTATAATATTTTTTTTCCAGTTTCTACCAGAAGTGTGAAAACAATAATTAAAAATCCTTGCCCTTTTGTATAATGGAGGTATTAAAAATGCACAGAATCACAGACTGGATGAGATTGGAAAGGACCTCTGGAGATCATCTTTTCTAACCCCCCTGCTCAAGCAGGGCACTTTTAGAACAGGCTGCCCAGGAAGACGTCCGGATGGCTTTTGAATATCTCCAAGGAGGAAGATCTAATGACCTCTCTGGGAAACCTGTTCCAGTGTTTGACCACCCTCATAGTAAAAAACTGTTTCCTGATGTTCAGATGGAACCTCCTGTGTTTCAGGTTATGCCCGTTGCCTCTGGTCCTGTCACTGGGTGCCACTGTAGAGAACCTGGCTCCCTCTTCTTTGCACCCTCCCTTCAGGCATTTATATACATTGATGAGATCCCCCTGCACCTTCTATTCTCCAGGGAGAAGTCTCAGCTCTCTCAGCCTTTCCTCATATGCTCCAGGTCCTTAATCATCTTCATGGCCCTTCTCTGGACTCTCTCCAATATGCCCATGACTCTCCTGTGCTGGGGAGCCCGAAACTGGACCCAGTACTCCTGGTGTGGCCTCACCAATGCTGAGCAGGGGGAAAGATCACCTTCCTCAAACTGCTGGCAACACTCCTCCTAATGCAGCCCAGGACATGTTTAGTCTTCCCTGACACAGGAGCACGTTGCTGGCTCATTTTCAACTTGGTGTCCACCAGGACCCCCAGGTCCTTTTCTGTCAAGCTGCTTTCCAGCTAGTCAGCATGTAAGTTGACAGAGAAATGTTTACAATTTCTATGTTATCTTTGAGCATCTGCCTAAAACCTGTTTAAAACCTCATTACACACAAAAATATGAAGCTATTAATAAAATTATTTTGACATAGTGTCCAAGTTGAATAAACAATGAAATTGTGCTCATTTGACCGTTAGAAGGAACATTTTAAAGCAGAGATAAAATCTGAAAATAAGTTTGCAGGAAGTGGTATCTCTGCTGCTGCATTTCATGAGATTTTCTTTAAGGCTATGTGTGTGAGAAAAGCTTTAAACTATTATGGTGTTTACCTTTTCAGCTTCAAGCTTTCTAATTTGACTTGATATTATTCTTTTACCCTTTAAGTTATAGCAGTGACATTCTTCTGGTTTCAGTAGTGGTTTTCTGATAATTTAACAATTCCTTTTAATGAATTATGTAATAAATTGGCCTGGAAGCAAAAAACTCTCTAATCTATTATCTTACTCCTTCACAATTTTTAACCACTTTAGTTGTGTCTTCCTGCTTGAATCTAAACAATATTTTTTATTTCTTTCTTCTTTTCACTGAGTGTGTAGATTTATTATTTGTCACTGTCTCTCTCAAATTATTGTTTCAGCTGAGTCGTTGTATTTGAATAAGCAAAAGATTTCCCTTTTAGAATATTTTTTACAAGTATTGCTCTTTGTACAGAGGAAAGAAAACAAATCAAGACAAATTCTCTTGATCATGAAAAAATTTACCAACGAATGCTCAGCAAAAATCTTTCCTCCTCCTAACTCCTTTTTGCGTAGACAAGTATGAGCTACTCAGAGCTAGAAATAGGGATCAAAAAGAATGGGAGAACTGGAGAAAAACTGAAATTAAAAAAAAAAAGGACCTCCAAACAAAATCCGATTTTCCAATATTTCACTGACTATTTTAGCTTTGGTCACTAACCAGGAATGTGGGAGTTCACTTATAGAATCATCTGGGGGGAAATACCAAGTGAAAAAACAATGTTGCCAAATCTGTTATTACTTTCTCTCCTTAAAATCTCTTTGGATAATAAAAAGGTCTTTTTTAATGTCACTGATGAAATTACGTTGTCCACAACATAAACACTGCAGTAATTTATTTTCCTCCTTTTAATATATGTGTCATTGCCTCTGATATCAGGTAACAAAATTGTTGTTAGAGCTAAGACCTGTTGGCCATGCCTGTGTTAAGCTTTTGTTTTAAAGGGACTTTTGCTGTAGCATTTTGATGTCAAAGACAATTGAATTGATACAGATCATCCAGCAGAATAAGATCTTTCTATTCCCATACTAAACTTTGGGACTGTATAAAACCATTGCTCCGTAATGGTTGATGTTTTGAATGAAGATGTCTGAGTGTAATGTTTGGCAGTGACTTGTTTGGAAACCACAGACAGTCAGCAGTGCTCCATAGCCTGGTTTATCCACCTGTCAAACAGGATTATTATTTACTTCCTCAAAGGCACCGTAAGGCTTAATGAATACATATAACAAGCTTTAGGAGCTCCAGGTGAACATCCCTGTACAGAAGAGTAAAGCGTTACTGTGAGTCAGACTTTGGGAAACGCAAGAAAGCCCTGTGCCGGACCAGGGCAGTTACACTGGGAACTGCCAAACCAGACCAGAAGCCAAAGTCAACTGTCATCAGATTTTTTTATGCCTGGTCTTTACTGTCAGATACCTGATTCCCTAGCTTTACCAAGATTACAGCTCTCTACCTTTCCCTCCCCAGCCTCACATCTCCTCTGTCCTTCAGGTGTCTGCCCCACCCTGAATGCTAACTGATGGGAGCTGATGATGTTTTCGCTCCGGTTAAAACCCTGATGGTAGTGTGTTAGAGAGAAAATATTCTCCCATGGAAAGTTTTCATCTGGCTCCCGAAAGATAATTTCAATGCTATTTTGTCTAAATCCTGTTGTTCCCAGATCATGCTTTTCCTATCCCCCTTGTGGGCAACTCCTCCTCTCATTGTATGGCATAAAGCTTATTTGCCAAGGACCTATTGCAGATCCTGCCCTTTACAGGAGATGTAAGCTTGTGCTGCATTTGCAATAAAAAGAGCTGTGTAGAAGCAGAAAGTGTCATCTTTGTGGAAGGATGAGATATTTCTGCAGTCAGTGAGGGACATTAGAGGATTTCTGCATAGGGATTTTGACATAAATTTCCTCTTTACTTCCAGGCATTACCACCCAAAGAGATGCTCATTTCCAGTGAGTTAGCATTTCATTGTTGTGCAGTTGTTTAATGTTGCTTTCCTTTGACAAATGGTACCTTTTCAACTAAATAAAACAAGTTAAAAACAAACTGTGTAAGAAACTGGTTAGCTAATATCCATGTGAAAGCTTCAAACCTGTGTGTAGAAATAAAGCTACAGTAGTGGAAACCAACTCAGGCAAGTTAAGTAAGTGAAGCTGGAATTCACAAGTGGAGTTGTTTTGAAGATGCCTGTATATCATTACAGATATGTTTTATGTTTATAAGTGTATTTATTCAAATTGCTTCTGCTCTGGTATTCATTTGCTATGAGAGCAACATCACTGAGAGAACAAAGGTCAAATTCTGTCTTCAGATAGGCATGTTCGGTTCCTGCTTGTTTAATGAGAGCTGAACTTTCAGAGCAGTGCTCCTTCCCAAGTGTTGCCAATGCAGCTGAAGTCTTGAAGTAATAGAGTCTCAGGGGAGGCTTAGTTCTTCTGAAAATTTCACATAAACTTCAGCTGGGGTGATTCAGATAAACTAAAATCAATCCTGGCACAAATATCCAAGCTTATTGTCATCTTTTTGGTTGTTTTGAACAGTAGCCCATAAGGATAGAGTCAATATTGTTATACTGTGTGACTATATTGAATTCTTTTAACATAAGCAAGGGCTTAGTCCTTAAACTAGAAATAAATTCATTATAGGGTGGGCTATAAACAGAATGATGATAAGATGTTATATTTTTCATCACAACACCCCTCTTTGTTTTGAACTGATGAACTTAGGAGTGAAATTCTCTGGCAGGCCAGGAAGAATTATATTTGGGTGGGGGAAAATACCTTTAAGATCTGTGAGAAACTCTTGTGTTTGCCATGAATAGCAGTCCAAAGAGTAGTTTGATAGACGTGTCACACTGGTCTATTTGCTCCTGTATAAACTGTATGACTGGAAGAAACCTTTGAATGTGAAGTTAGCAAACAACCAGTATGAGTATAATGAAGCCTTGAAGAGTTATTCTCTGCAGAGCCACCCTCACCAAGTGCTCTCTAGTCCCGCACAGCTCCTGTGTGACAACTTGTCAGCAGGACTTTGTATTCTTCATCCCCAGGCTGCGAGCAGGAAGCTTCAGTCTCCTTCACTGCCTGGTTCTTCCAGAATTGTGAGGGAGCAAGAAGAGATTGTTTCTTCTACACTCTGAGTAACCCTACTGCTGGCAACAAATACCTATGGAGGAAACAGCCTTTGGCATGAAGAGATAGGAACATGAGGCAGAGGAGGATAAGGATGTGTTGAGATGGACAGAACTAGTCTTGGGAATTGTGGTTGGCATGTTGGGAAGCAACTGATATCTAGCAAACGCTGCAGGGGCAAAAGACCAGAGAGGAAAGGCGGAAAACTCTAGAAAAAAAAGGGGCCCCCTTTGTCTTCTCAGAAATAGTTGTGAAACACATGGATATCATCAAATTGTCATGGCTATAGTCATAAAAGGAACAGAAGCGGCACAGATCTTTCCTGTCTCTGTGATCATGAGACAAATATTCCCCGGAGGGTAGTGGGGGAGTACCTGGAGAGTAATAGGGTGACTGTCTGTGCCACAACTGTGAGCATGAGTGGCCTAAGAAATATTAGATCAAAAGTTCCATAACTTGTCAGCATTTGTGCTAACCTAAAATGGATTCTTCAACTGTAGATTTTTATGTTTGGGGGCAGCCTTACATGGAGAATGACATTTGACTCACAAAAAAATTAAAAGACCTCTAGTAGTAAGCACCCCAAGTCAGCAATTGAATAAGTCTTTACAGGACAGGGAACTACCATCCAGCTTGTCTCCATCATCTGTCTCACCAGTCACTACATCCATGCAAAACATTTTTACATCTGGATTCAGATCTGAATTCGTAAATGGCATTGAAAAAATACCTAATAGTCTTGGAGTTGTTTTACTGTAGGCCTTGCTATGATTTCAGGAGACTGTTTCTTTCTTAATTTTCTAGGTTAATGCATTCCCCTTATGACAGATTGAGACTATAACATTGATAGAACCCTTTTTTTTCCTTTTTTTTTTTTTTTAGCAAAACTATTTCCCCAAGCTATTTATAATTACAAAAGAAAATGCAAGCCAAAGGCTGACAATTTCACCATGAAGAGCAGCTGCTTTAAGTCCTCTCACATTCCTCATTGGAGGATGCTTCAAAAGCATTTCACTAATCTTTAAAGGCTCTTTTCAAATCAAAACACCAATTCTTTGGCATTTGAAACTGTGCAGATCTACATTTCTATTCAAGAGGAAGGTCTTCTGCCACATTGTTCACTAGTTCATCTTCATGAGCTTTAGTACTGCTTTTGGTATATGACAGGCAGACCACCATGATTTTGCTGACTTCAATGATGTGAACATGGAAACAGTTTCCCATCTGGAAAAGTGTTTGAGGAGTTTATACATTTGCTCAAATAAGGACAAAATCTTTCTAATCCCCAAATTGCTCTTGAAATGTTGACTAAAGGAAAAAAAAGAAAGAGGGAGTAGACATTGGTTACGTCAATCGAAATGTGTCAGTCTTTTTGAATCATTTTGTTTTCATTTGATCTTTTAGTTTCTTTCTTGTATAACAGGTAAGCTACATCTAGTAACCGCTAGAAACAGGATATAATTTTATATTGAACCTGAAACTTGGATTTTTTAGCAATTTCAAGCCTCCAACCAGCTGTAGCTTGCAACAATAAAATAAGAATGTAGCTTTTTAAAAGGTTACAACATTGCAAATTTAACCTCAACTTCAAACACACCTCCACTAAAAAAGGGATTATTTGTGGATTGTAAGGTTCAAACATATTCCTCCCTCACTTCTGTGCATGATAGTTGTTCCTTGTCTGACTAAACCAGAGTAGATAAAGACAGAATTGAGTTAGAATTTAATGAGCTTTCAAAGTCATGATACAAAGTAATGAATAATCTTGATTTATCACAATTCCACTGAGAAACAAAAATTAAAAACAATTTGTATTTTATATATTTTATTTTTCTTTATGTTCACTATTAGCCCCAGACTACTCATAGGAAGAATACTGTTTTACCTCAATATGTCTCCTGTGTTCATTTACAGCAAGGGTGAGAAAGAGTGCCAAACAAACTCCTGGAAGAAGAAAGCAGGATTGCAACAAAACATTAAAAGAAAAAGAGAAATGAAAGAATAAGAAGACATGGTACCAAATAAACAGTTATGAATCAGCTGATCACCAACACTACTTTGTATTTCTTTTAGGTTTGATGGCTTGTCATTCTGAAAACATTTTAATCTTCAAACTTCCTATTCCATTCTCCACAAGGAAGGAGAAGTACAGTACTAACCAAATGCTTCATCAGTTCAGTTCCTGAAAAGCAGTCAGGCATTTAAGCGATTTTTGCTCACATAAAATGTGGCCGTATTACTTTCACCAGGTGTCAATGAGTGCCTAAATATTAACAGTTAATTAATTCAAGTCACCTCTTCCTTCTACATGTATAGATGACATGGCATTCATAGAGGATTGTAAAAGCAGGAAGACAGCTGAAGCCTGAAAGCTAATAAGCAGCCCTTCTGGAGAACTTCATAAGTTCAGCTGAATTTTCTCAAAGGCTGAATTAAAAAATTACATTAGTAAGGAGAGATAGCGTCATTTGTTCAAAAATGCATGCCCCTTTTGCTTTCCCTTGACATTTATAACATACAAAGTAATTGAAACCACAGCTGGGGCAGTTAAGGTAGCTCTGTGAACAGCAGTAATTCAGCAGGCAGTAACAACACTAATTTGGAAAGGAACAAACCTGACCTCTTCACTTTTTTTAAACTCAGGATTTTATTTTATTGTTTTTGAGAAAGCTTCAAAGAGAATGTAAAAAAGGTCTCTGTGATGCTTTCGGAAATATAAAATTTATTCTGTTATCACCCAGATGCAGCCTTGATACCAACAGTAATGAATGAAGGCATTAGAAATACCCAGAGATTAGATTTTCTTCATGTTTCTAATCAGAGACACCTAGTTTAGGTAGCTTAGATCCACAGTTTTGGATTTGTAAAAAACAAACAGCTTATGGTTTCAGAAAGACCTTATATAAACAAAACACAAATGAGGCTTCCTTTTGGCTCAGAAATGAAAGAGGACCCAATCTGGAACATTAGAACTCTCAGCAAGCACAAGTGGCCCTTTTAAAACCATTTTACTGCACATACAGCTGCACTTTGGTGCATGCAGCACTTTTCCAGACATAACAGAGGTATATCACCAGAAAGTAGGAGTACAGATCTTCTTGCAGGATTTCAGTTTTGTAAATGTAAAGGCATAGCAGGTGTTTGTGACATATTTATTTAACACCAGAAAATCTAGTATTATTTTTTAAAGTTAAATCTGTCATTTTGAGCCTGAATCATAGTCTTTGTTTATTTGACATCTTTATAGCACAAATCACTGTGAGTGCTTCCCAACAAATTCAGTGTCACTGCAGCAAGTCATAAGGAATGTATCATTATCACCATTTTACAGATTTGAAGACCAAGCACAAAGAAGTCAGGAGAGCCTCTGTTGTGCAATAAGGACTAAAAACATTATAACCAGGTGAAAGACTGCTCAAAAGATTGTACTATGTGCCTGCTTTGCTGTAAACCTAGACTCCAAACTTCACTGTAAATCTACACCCATGAAGCACTTAATTCACAGTTTAACACCACTTATGCTACCAATATTGACTGGTACTAGCTAATTTACCAGTTGGAGGTAGTGGCCTTACCAATCATTTTATTGTTGGGGGATTTTTTTGTTGGATTTTGGTTGGGGTTTTTTTTGGTCACTGCCATTAACTTACTGGCAAAGTCTTTTTCTCCTGTTCTGTTTTTTCTCTTTTTCAGGCCCACTTTCCTTTCTGATATTATCTATATCTATATGTGATTTCTTTTTCCTCCTCCCCTTGCCTTTTCCAGGAGAAGAACTATGTTCATTGCTGATACAAAAAAAATCTATGTATGGACATATAATTATCTGGTTTTGACTTTTATGTTTCTGGATGTTGGGGATCCATTTGTTCTGGATCAAGATATATGTCCTAAATGGATTGAACATAAAATGAACAACAGTCTGCACTTCCAGTTTTAATATTTCTACTTACATGGTTCATTTGCAGCTGCAGTTGTAAGCTTTTGCTATAATGTAATTTCAATGTTACAATAATTTCTTCAGAAATCAATGTTGCTGCCATGATAAATAATAAAATTACCTCAACAAGGTAAGAAAAGTCCAGGGCATTTCCTCTGGTTACAGGCCACTTGTGAATATACCCTTCTCCCTGTGTTTACCTTGACAAATGTCACACGAGTGATAGAACAGGTGAAATTCAATGAGATTTAGATCTAGAAGTGTGTGGGAAGGGAGAAGATTACCAAATGTTTTACAACAACATATGTTAGTGACTAATGGTGTTACTCAAAATCATCAATAATGAAAGAAATTGATATCGCGAGCGCAGTTTGTCTAGCATCTCTCAATTATACAAGCGCTGGATATGTATCAAGTTTATGGTATTGCATAAATCTTTATTAAACACTATAAAAGGTTTACACTTTTGTAACAATATGCAAATAGACCATTTAATTTGCTTACAGCCCTATCAAAATAAAATCCCCATAGGGTATCTAGACGGCATTAAACAAAAGTCTTTCAGGAGTTTGCTGCTGACCTTTTTATAACTGCTAGGCTTCCAGGTACTGTAGGGAATACCAAACTTGCCACAGTAGCCTCTCTACAGCAAGCAAATAATGACAGATGATGTTTTGGAGTTTTTTTGTGTATTTTCTTACAGGATGCGCTAGTTCACGATGGACATACTGTTCACGTGGACATACTTTTTCTGAACTGGCAAGTGGGATAGGAGCTGTTCTGAAAAAGCATCAGGAACTGAGGGGTGCGGGTCTAGATTGCTGTCCAAAGGCTCCTGCTATAGTGTTCGGTTGACGTAGGTTCAGTTGAAGCTGAATTTCATACTTACTTCCCTATTCGTTAGGTGAATCAACTCCTGAAAGTTACTGACCACAGGGAGCTTTGGGAAGCTAAACACCTACTTTTGGAGATAAGCTACAGGGTATTATCTGTCTTTCTCCTTCTGACAGGGAATTGAAAACCAAACAAAAGCTGCACTCAAGAAAAGCGAAGGCCTTTCATATCAGAAAAAGAAGGAATGTGTTCTAGGAAAAAAACAAAATCATGACAGCTTCAGAAAGAGTATGATAATTATCTACATTGTTTTTGTATTTTATCCAATGATTGTTAATAATTTTCACTTCCAGGGAAGCATCCTAACCTGAAGGACACAGACATTACTGTTTCATCTGCCTATATTTTAGACTGGTTTAGTTTAATGTTTGCACTGCATTTAAGGAAGGCAGACTGCAGATACCCATACTCAACACTGCTCTTGGGCTGGTTGTAGAGAAGTCAAGTACAAAATGGGAAGAGTGCACAGATGTGAATTTAAGATAGGAATGTCTTGGATCCTGAGAGAGTGCTTAATCCGAGTCACTCATTCTGGACTGAGCACTGTTTCTTCTAGACAAGTTGCTCTGAAATAGAAATTGAAATGCTGAAGGGCAGGATGGTGTTTTGTGTGGTGAGTCTTGTGAAGAGAGCGACACCTTTGAGAACCTCTGAGTCAGATGCCTAAACCCCAAAGAGAAATGGATTTTAAACAGTTTCCTGATGTCAGCCTCACTTTTTCTTGGTCTAGTTAGCGTCTTGGGCAGCACTGCATGTTTTTTATTTCTTGCTGGGGCACCTCAGAAGTACCTGTTTTTCACTTGTGTTACTATTATTATGTTTCTAATCCATTTCTAGTCAAGAATGACTCAACTGAACCAAATCTCCACTGAAATCATCAAAACTGTCATGAAGTAAAACTGGACAATAGCACCCATATCAAGTTTGCCCAGTTCATTACTCCAGGATGATGATTACTCTATCCCTCCTCCCGCTAAACACCTAAATAGATGTGCAATACTATTGGCCTAATGCTTCAAGTCAACTACATGTTTAAGTGCACTGCTGGATTGGTTCCAGAGTCAGTAAATTGAGATTTCAAGATGGAAGTGCTACAGAAGTGCAAAGGATTATAACTACTGCTATTGAACAAGTACATTCTGTTCCATTTATTAATGTATTTATGCTTATAACTTTTAATGCAGTTTCCCCTGCTTATCTTAATCACTTCATAGAAATGTTTGCTAGAGTAAAGGGACAGCAGACTGAAAATCACTGTTTTAAATATTAACTGAAATTCATGCAGTTTGAAGCCACACATTTGAATAATATCTAATTATAACAAAGCAATTTGTTGATTGGTAAGTTTGCTTTTTCCTTTCAATATGCCCAGCAACTATTATACCTTTGTTATTTACAATCCATTGTTAATACATCATTCATGCATCAGCATTTATTTTACTACTGCTGATAGTACATTGGTTTTCCTTAGCTGCACATACCTCCATTTTGCATTTCAGGTTCTATGTCTTAATTTTAAGTCATTCATGGCCTTTTTTACTATTATAGGTAAGTCTATGTTTGTGAGTGCATGTGCATGCGTATGACAACATGAAGAATTTTTTCAGTTCTTATATTTTTTCCATTAGCTTTAGAAAATACCTTTTGGCCTCTATGCAATATAGACATTTTATTTTCTTTTTATGCAGTTGAAGCAGACTTGTAAGCCATGCTGGAACAAAGATTTACTGTGGAATAAAAATGGTAATAATATTTTACATTTAGATAGGACTCATCACAAGCTACCTACATGTAAGAGTAATGATAAATTGCACCTCCTTCTGAGTTGTGGCCTCAAACAAGATGGCTGGCAAGCAGCAGAGACCAGTCTTACAAAAGCTGTATATTTAAATAGCCTTTTTGGTTTTTTGGTTTTTTTTTTTTTAAATTCCTTCTACTGTATATATTCTGGGTGTTGGTTTTTCTTTTCCGTAAAATTGAAAAAAATTCAGAAAAGGAGCCTGAGTAACATTTTTCTTTCTTCTTTGACCTTTAAAAACCTTTTAATTCATCTTCCAACTGCAATGATTTGAAATCTAAAGGTCTTCCCATTGAAATATT
Source organism: Fregata magnificens (assembly GCA_013389945.1). NCBI lineage: Eukaryota > Metazoa > Chordata > Aves > Suliformes > Fregatidae > Fregata > Fregata magnificens. The sequence continues at coordinate 8,146 of WAAD01010066.1, read as the reverse complement.
CTTTTCCTTTAAAAAGATTTACAAACTAAAATAGGATTAATACATAATGAGAAAGTAAAAATCATAGAGAAGTGCATATTGTGTTATAATTTGGAGAAATTTGGGGAGAAGGGGTAGCAGTCTGGGGGCACTAGAAGTTAACATATATTTTATTCCCAAACTTAGTCCGTAAGTTTTGGGTTGTCTCCCTTTATATTTGTTATTGGAGATTATCCTTCAGGAATACTTTGTATAATAGCATTGCAATGATTTTTGAACGTATGGTATGAAACTTCTTTTATGGTTGAGTCATGAGTTTCTACATTTTCATTTTCCTAAAAATTCTTCCATTTCCTTTTGAGTGAGTTGCTTTGATCAATTAAAAAAAACCCCAAAAAAACCCCAAAAAACCAAAAAACAAAACCCAAAAAAACCAGATCTGTCTCTAGAAATGAGTTCAGATTGAGATTTGAGGTAACAGCTAACAGATACAATAAAATCCTGAGCTGATTTCTGTGTGTCTGGATGTGTTTGAGAGGTCTGTTAGCTAGGCTAGGACCATATGAATTAGATAATTTGAAGGATACATATTTATATCTTTCAAAGGGGAAGGGTAAGGGGAGAAAATGTCATAAATGAAAAATGGGGTTTGATGAAGGTGCCCACTCCGGACACCAATGAGCATCTTTCCTTCCAGGACATTCGGCTCACTCTCTAAACTAAGAGAGTGGTAAGATCACCTGGGATGCAGGTGCAACAAAGGGATTGGTCATATTTAATGGAATGTAGGTGAAATCTAAGTTCTAATTAAATATTCCTCACTTGACTTCAGCCTTAACCTAGCAGCTCCTAACTTCCACAAGCATCTTGGGATTCACCTCACCAAATGTAAGCATTTTTGCCTGCATTACTTGTCTAGTCTTGCATTACAGTCAGTTGAAATAAACAGACACTTCTAGGTCACATTTGTCTCATTGTAAGCCTAGTGTTTAAAATAGAGCCGATTAATCACTCTCCAGAGAGGTCCGTTTCTCTTCATTGATTATAAAAGGAGCCTAAATGTCTAATGTTATGGGAGATGGAGTCTATCCCTCAGGTCCTTGCAGCAAAGGGTGGTGCCATGCAGGCACCACTCAGCAAGCTCTAGGCTAGCTGCTTCGTCTGCCAGGGAAGTTTCTAACAGTTCTGGAAATTGCATAATCGTGTGGTGTAGTCACCTGACTACACTCTTTTACTTGCTGGTATTCCCACATTTGGTGTGAAGTGTTTGGCATTGGCTTGGTCCCTGCCTGGAACTGCAGTGCCGTTATAGAAATAACCTCGAGTTTTCACTTTCAGGTTCTCCAGATGTTGGAAGCTATGCTACTGTTAATGCTGGACTTATTTAGGCTTCTGGTTTGCAGGTTCAAATCTAGACCACAGATGTAGGCTCTCAGGGTTCTTTCACAGGGACACTGGGGCACCAATGCTATTTCCATGTCAAGTAAGCTACCAGGGAGTCAGAAGTCACCTGCACACCAAACTTAGAGTACAGAGACACAGTGAAGCTGTGGAGTAAATGTCAGAAAGGATCTCCAAAGGTAACAGAGCTAGCAACTGCTGGGCACAAATGCCTTTCAGGGCTCTGCAGAGCACATGCCCAGAAACCATTGCAGAATAAGCACAGCAGCCCAGCTACCTGAGGACAGCAATCATATGGACAATGGATGATTCTTAACCAATTGTAGGGTTAGAATGAAAGAGCTGCAAAATAAAAAAAGGTGAGGGAAAAGAAAATTGGATCTATGTACACACAGAGGAATGCCAGATTCCCTTTTCCCCATGCTAATGCACTGTTAGCTGTGAAACACGCTTTCAGAGTTCATCACAGTCCAGCACATGTAAGCATGTCTTGCATCTCTCTCATGTGAAGCTCCTACATCTGTGCATAGAATTAATCAAATATCTCTGAGTTATGGAACCAAATTCCTGACAAGCAAAGATATCTAGAGGCTGCATCCCAGCTGTTATTTACCTCCAACTCTTGACGAGTTTCTTCAGAACTGAGAAGGACATTATGCTGTTTTGGAAGCGATGAAAATTTATAAAAGAGAAGTGTTTCAGATAAAACATTTAGAATTCTACAAGTCAGTGTTTTCCTCCTGATAGACCTGTGGTGAGGGGCTGATTCTTCAAGCACAGTAAGTCATCCACCTTCACAGTCATGTTTGTGGAAGAAATAAAGTCTGAATTGGATTTTCCATTCTTTGAGGTGCCTTTTATTTTCTTCTCTAAATGAGTAATGGAATTCAGACTACGGCAGACTGCTATCTGAACCTGCATCGTGAGGAAAATTCATACTAGTGCAAAAGGACAGAACAGTACCTATTGTTAAATATGTTGCCTTTGTAGGCTTCTTCATATATATAAGTAAAAAGTTCAAGGTGATAGGCTTTGGAAATTACTTTACACAGATTTTTCTTCTGAGCACAAAACTTCAACAGAGAGGTGACTCTATTTGTTGGGGTTTTCTTTTTCCTGAAGGAAAATATATTTATTTATATATTTACATATATATGNTGATGGTTACTTGGGAAGACAAAACACTATCCCTCCAAACGTCCCCCCCTTCCTTCTTCTTCCCCCAGCTTTATATGCTGAGCATGACATCATATGGTATGGGATATGCCTTTGGTCAGTTGGGGTCAGCTGTCCCAGCTGTGTTGCCTCCCAACTTCTTGTGCACCCCCAGCCTACTCGCTGGTGGGATGGGGTGAGAAGCAGGAAAGGCCTTGACTCTGTGTAAGCACTGCTCAGTAGTAACTATAACCTCCCTGTATTATCAACCCTGTTTTCAGCACAAACCCAAAACATAGCCCCATAGTAGCTACTATGAAGAAAATTAACTCTATCCCAACCAAAACCAGCACACCCTAATTTTTTAAAATTGTTTATTCAAAGACTAATACAAAATATATTTCCATATTAAACATAAAAGTCTAGTAGCGGTGCATACCTGAGTGATATACAAGTATTTAGGTTTGCTTATCCAAAGTTTAGAAGGTAATAGAGCAACATGCATTAACATGCAACATGACATTAACAACATAGTCTGACTTGAAAAAAAAAAGAAAAAAATATTGGTAAGACATATCAGGATAAATCAGAAAAATGTTGCACTGCAAACAAGAATACTTTGGCTGACCAAAGTAACTGAGGAGGTACAGAGTAAGATAAAATACAGACTCTAGAAAGTTAATAGATGTATTCATATATAAAGAATTAGGGTTAGATCTGTTTCCCCTGGAAGAATCCAGGTAAGTGTACAGCCATCATTCTGTAATACTTGTAAAATAACAACAGACAAAGCCACAGTAGCTGCTGCAAAATCTTTTTTTCTTTTCAGGTTTGGGTTTTATAAGTTAAAGTTTGTCTGCTTTTTCCAAATAGATTAGGCGATCTAATAAAATCTGTGACTTCCCCTTTCAAATCTTGCCAGTTTTGAAAGAAATCATTATGAGATGGAGCGGCCACTCTTTTGAGTACAAATGGTTAAGTCTGTCTTTGGTTCTCCTCTGAATTTTTCTGATTTTGTTTTATAATCACTGGTTCTTGTTATTTCTTTGTTATCTTGCTGAAGGTACATTTTCACTGCCATGAAGTTCTCTCTTATCATTGTTTTTGAGAATTTACACACATTTAGCTTTTACGCTTTCAGTCCACAGAATAACTTTGTGACTCCTGTTCTTGTTCTTCCATTTTTTAATATCTGTTAAAAAACACTGACAGCAAAACTATTCCAAAGTTGTTAGCCATGATTAATTCACCACCTCCTTGTTTTTCTGTATGAAATTTTCAGAAGCTTTTTGGCCATAACACCATTTCACTTTGAGCTGATTTTCCAGTACTGCCCGCATAGCCTTTTCGCATCAGGGCTTTTCAGACCACCTTTAGGTAGCAGTAGAGAAGGTGGCAGTGGCATGAATCCCTTGTTAGAGGTGCACAGTTTTGCCATTCTAATAATCCCAGGCTGCTCAGTGATACGCCTCTGTAGTGTAAGCCTGTGCCTTGCTGTTATTTAGCATTCTTCTCATCTGTCACTTACTAATTTTTTTTTTCAGCAACAATTTCATATTTATTCCTGGATCCTGGATTAAAAAAAAAAAATGAATAGTGTCAGATTGAATACTATCTCCTCTAAAAACATTCTCATTCAGTGATGAGTCCTCACTGACAGCTACTTTTGGAGATCCATCACTTTTTATTCCATTTAGCATGTGCTTTATTTTGATACAGTATAAAGGTAATTTTTAAAAATCTGAATGTCAGATGGTTTAAGTCAAAAGTCTTACAAAAATCTAAACATATTCAGTCTGCAATAACATCTTTATCAGCTAAACATGTAATCCCATTAAAGAATTAAATCAGGTTTGTCTGACAAGGTTTATTTTCCATAAAACCATTTTGACTGACATTAATTATATCCCTATCCTCTCATTCTTTATTAGCTGGTTACTGTATTACCTCTTCTATTATTTTGTCCAGATGGATGTTAGACTAACCAGCCTGTAAATACCCTGGTTATCCTGCCTGCCCTTTCTGCATTCTGGCACATCCATAGCATTGTTCTATTGTTCTGGAATATTCCAAATATTTGAAGAATATTAAAAATTAGCATTACTGGGAAGTTTTTTTTAAGCTGGGTCTGATGTTTATGTTTAGCAGCTGTTAAAACCTCTTCAGTTTCTAGTAGGTTGGAATATACTTCATCATCCTCTTAAGGGTAAATATAACATCCTTTTTTTTTTTTCCATCCAGTGCAGACATATTTATCAAACACATCTGCCAGCTCTGCATCAATGTTTAACAATTGCACCATTTCCAATTAGTACACCTACAACAATGTAGGATTATTTTTTTCTCCATTCTGCTTTAAAGAACAACTTTTCTTTGTGGGTAATAATCAGCAACGTCTTCAGTGTTTTGGGTTTTCTACACTTTACAACTTTTAATGTACTTTTAACTAAAGATTTTTTATTATTTTGCTCTTCAAGAGACCTCATTCGCTGTGGACAAAACACAGAAAAATGCTTAACTTCTGGATGCCTTCTGGTGCAGCTGAAACTAGGTGGAGTGATGCTATTTTGTCACCTGCAAGTTTCATAGTCAATGTATGGGCAGCTGGCTCAGAAGTCTCTTCACCTTCAATATAGGCATGCTGTAAATGTACAAAAGACTGTCCCCTTTTGTCATTGTGCTTCTGTGTTCCTGGCTGTAATCAGTGTGGCTCCGCAGAGACTGCTGCTTGTGAAGTATCATTTAGCAAATGGCAGAGCGCAGGATGAAGAGGTGTCAAGACTTACTCTGTGGAAAACATGATGTGACTCAAATTTTTTAATCCATCGGTTAATCATAAAAATATTTTTTTTCAGTCTTGGCTGATCATGTCATAACCTTTCTTATTTAAAATACAATGTGCAAAACAAATTAAAAATCCATCCTCCTGGCAGAATACTGTGAGGATTTAATTCAAACTCGGTTTTGCAATATATCTTTCCCTATGACCTGGAATCTGAGAATCTTTGATACTCCAAATGCTTATGGTTAAATCATTACTCTACTGAAGCCTTTTTTTCTTTTTTTTAATCAGTCATTATGTTTGAATGGCTGTAGAATGATTACCAAAGTTCCACACTTTCAGTAGACTATGTGTGTGTATTATAGCCAGGAACATGGAAAAGCTGATACTGAATTGATCTTCCTTATCTGCACTTAACAGTTCAAACTCTGTAAACCCTAGGGTAATTTCAAGAAGGAGTTAAAGTCAATTTCAAATGAAACACCAGCTGGATCCTTCATTCAAACTGAATGATTCAATTGCAGTTTTACAGTGAAATAACTGTAAAAAAAGAAAACTGTGGGCCTTTAAAAGCCCCCCAGTAACTGCACCTCAGATCAATTCATATTAAAACATTTGTTTTCCTTACCTGAAATCTCTGATTCCATTTGAAGAGAAGACATGCTCCAATTTAAACCTTCATATTTATTTATTTATTTATTCATGGTTTTTAATATTGGGAAGGCTATAAATTGTTTCTGAACTATGACATTTTCCATTTTATACTCCTGGTGCAGACCATCAATGAGAATGCCTCATGGTCTGAAATATTCATGTGCTTTTTTTTATATTTTGAAGCTTCTCACCTGTGTTTGTTAGTAGTCCATTTAAATATATACATAATACACATGCGTACATTATATATATATAGCAAAAGTACTCCAGACAGATTAAGACAATTCCTCAGCTCCTGACATATAACCTGCCAGTCCAGGAGGATCTGACCTGTACAGTTCAGCTGCACTCTACTGGATCTTTCTGGCCTTTCCTGGACAAAACCTATACTCCCATGTCACAAGGTAGTTTATTTTTTATAGTAGTTTAGGAACTGATTGAACACAACAAAAAAATCTTTTAGATCTAAAATTCTCATTGTTTATAATTCCAATAATTTCCATTAACAGAGCAACTTTCATCCAGATAGATTCCAAAGCACTTTGCAAATTGTGTCTAACAGGAACAGTCAGCCATTAGTGAGTGGAATGGTTCAGCTCTTCCTAACCATTTAAACTACACAACGAATTACACTGGTGGAAAATAATTCATCAGATTGAAACTGGTTTGTGAAAATAGGTGTTTAACTAAACAAGGAGGACTTTGGTTCAAATGGCAACTCTTGTACACCGGCACCTTACCAAAAGTTCTGCAGAAATTTCAAATGCCCAAGAAGTCACCTAGGATAAAAATGTGTCCTGTCAGGCTGGATTTCTCCCACCATAAATATGAACCTTCCCCTGACAATTTCCATTGGCTCTCAAGAATGAACCTGACCTTCTATAGAGATTTGTCATTCATAGTCTAAGCAGTTGTAACTTTTTTTGTCTC
>WAAD01010064.1:64266-84250 GCA_013389945.1 Fregata magnificens | reverse complement strand
TGTGATGCCAAAAAAAAAAAAAAGAGAAAGATTCATAGCTCCCTTCTCAGTCAATTTTAATTAGATTGGGGGAGGAGAAGGTCGGCTGTGGAGGGGGAGCCACCATATGCTGGTGATACCTTAACGTACACAGACAAATACAATAAAACATTGCTATTTCTGTGCCTAGGTCTATCTGCTGCCCTTTTTCCAGTATACATTTAATAAGGAGGTCAGTAGTGTAAAAAAACCAGAGCAAGCAGTAGCTCTATGACTAGTTCTGGACCAGCTGTCTTAACTGGAAATCCTGGACATTTACCCAATACATGCATTATTTTTAACTAAGAGGTCCCCATTCCTGCAAATGCAGGCAGGTTTGTTTAGCCTCCCACATACAAATAATTTAATTGATTTCAGGGGGGCTGCTTTCACTGCTAGTGGTGAACATCTGCTTAATGCTTGAAGGAGCAGCACCCTAATTTTCTTTTCCAAATAAACCTCATGATGCATAAAGTAATAACTGATAGACAATAACTGTGTAAAATTAATTCACTCCATATGTGTTTACAAGGCTAAGAAAGAAAAATAATAGAGAGAGAAGTGTACTTTTCAAAAATCTATGAGAGGTAGTTTCACAAGAGATTCATAAACCACCTTATGAGCAGTGTAAGACGTTTTGTCAGGGCATTTGTACCATGCACATCCCTAGGGTAATCCTAGTGTTTGATGTAGGAATTATGAAGGAACAGAGTATGGGAAAATTGGCAGAACGGTCCTGCAGTTAAGGTGCTGAGCTGTGATTCAATGCCTTGTTCCCTTCCTATCTCTACGACGGCAAAGAGCCTTTGTAACCTCGGGAGTTACTTTTCTATAGATTGTAAAAACAGCACTTATTAGTGGCGCTCTGAATACCTCAAAGCAGTGCCAGCCCCCAGAGTCATCCAGTGGTAAACACTGCTCTTTTCAAGGGGACCTGTGGAAGGATGTAAAGATTTCTGCTGCCACCTTCTACTTAATTTTAAGCAGAGCTTTCTCACACAAGGGCCAAAATAATGTTAAAGCAAGCAATACCCCTGGCTCTTGTAATTTGATGGTAAAAAGTTTTGCAAGGCATACTTTAGCCCTACTTTCATTGGTTGATTTATTCGTTTATTTTGTTTTCTATTATTTTTCAGGAAGGGCAGAAGTTGAGGACAAGAGGGACAGAAGGCTTGAAGACTCCAAGTGAAAATAAGCAGACTGTGGAGTAGGAGCTTTTTGGAAATGTGATACTTTTTAGTGGGGGTACAATAGCATAATTGCAACATGTGCCTTTGGAAAATAACATGCAATAACTGCAACCCAGGGCAGAGCCACAAGGGAGTCAAGATCAAGTTGCAGGAACAACCTTAACTGTGGCATTTCCTGAGTTTTACTTATTTGACTTTACAGCCTGAGCTTTTTGTTCTTCTAGTTATTTTCTGTTACATATATGAAACACGTTCAGCCTGCACATTATTCATTAATAGCTGGTGTTTAAAAGGAAATGGAATAAAACCATGGGGGTTCTATATGTTTGTGTGGCAAAAAATCACAAGAGGATTCTTTGTAATATTTCTTTGGCCTTTTGTTTTGAGGAACTGCAGAGTGAAATATTGCCGTCAGGATAGAAAAAAAAGCTGCCTTAGTTTTACATGAAGAAATTTCAGCCTTTAGCTCCAGGCATTACATCACAATCTCGGTAACCCTCTATCCCTAGGCGATATTTTACCACGTTTTCCCTCTACAGTCACTATTTATAAGCTGGGAGAGAGTGCAGACAGTGTGGTATGTTATATGCACATGGTGGTTTGTTTTGTGTGTATGTGAGGAACATGAGGTTTGTTTCTAACAATTCAGGCAGCTTTATTTTATGTTCTCTGAACACGTACATGCAGAAAGCTTTTTCATAACAGTTCTAGATGGAGTGGCGAAAGAGGAGTTTCTCATATGAAATGATATTGGGAAAAAAAACCACTAAACAACCCCCCCAAAAACCAACAGAAGATATTCAGAGACATTTCCCTTTGTTCACATTCTCCGTTCTGGAAGTAAAAAACCATATCCATCCAAAAAAAGTCAGTCGAGGCACCCTAGTGAAGGTTTACATGGATGTAATTGTAATCTGAACTCAGTCTTTTGTATTGTGTTTAACTTAGCAACTTGTGAAATATATCGTACAGCTTACTACACTGAGGCAGGATTCGTTTGACCAAACTTAACCATGTAAAGTCACAGCTAATCTAAGCTGGGCTTTTATAAGCTTCCTCTGTGGAGTTAGTGAAGAGTGATAGACAATTCATTCCAACTGAGAATGTATATATAGTAAGTTTTGCCTTTGGAGAAATGTTTCTCTCTGTCGATGATGCGGGTAACCTGGAGCCTAGGCATATCATTTTTTGATAGATGAAGTAAAGTAAGATGTGGGTTTACAGGATCATAGGAAAATTCAGGCTGGAAGGACCATCATGAGTCTCCGCTCAAAGTAGGATCAGCTCTGAGGTCAGACCAAGTTACACAGGGCTTTGTCCAACCTGGAGAAAGGCTGGAGACTGTGCAGCCCATCTGGGAAGCCTGTTCTCATGGCCAAGCAGTCGAGCTATCCTCCTTTCTTTGTCTCTCAAGTCTGATTTTTTATCATGGAAACAGTTCCTTTTGAAGGGGACCTCAGGGATTTCTGTAGTCCAACCTCGTACTCAAAGCATATGTCGTCTTTCCAAGGGGACAGAGCACTGCATGGCATATGTCATTAGTTATGAACCTTGATATCATAAAGGGAAAAGCATTTTCTCTTTTGTCACTAATATGGAAAAGAGTTCTTTGTTGTCACATATGTCCATCCTCTGGAAACTGCTCATTTAGATGTTAGATTAGTTCGTTTAACTATAAGTAAAATTTTTAGTGAGATGTTCCAAAGAAAGTGTTTAGCTCAGTGCAAGAAGAAGGGAAGAATAGTAGCTACAAGTTAAGTAAGAGGATAAGAGGCAATTAGAGGGTGTCAGTGGACTGGGCTGAAGGAGAAGGAAAGAGGTTTTCTGAGGAGAGTTTCAAGTATTGGGTGCTGGCAATGATCTTGTTTAGTGCTTTCACTAATAAACTTGGCAAAATTAGCAGTATGCTAATTAAACTGATGACAAAAATTGGGAGACATCACTGACACAGAGGAGTGCAATCTACTGAAATAATTGAATGGGGACTGAAATAACAGAAATGGTATGAGATTTAATACTTTGAAGTTATAAGGTCACACACTTGGAGACTAGGAACAATTTATCTAGTAAAGCTTCAAGCTTTACAGTGCAAACAGCTGATAGGAATATATAACATGGTATATTAGTCAATCAGAGTATGGCTGTGAGCCACCAACATAGTACGGCCACGGAAAAGAGAAATGTGAATCTAAGGGGTATCAGGTTGAATACTTCAAATAGGTACAAGGAAGTATTAATTGTGCTTTCCAAAGCAACAGTTTTTTCTCATCTGGAGCTGTGCATACAGTTCTGGCCAATCCTGATCAATAAAGATACTAAACATTTAATATTACATTCTTGTTTGGTAGAAGAAGGAAATTAAAATGAGGTGCAAGAGAGAAAGAGAGATTTCACTTTGACTCATGATATAATATGAGACTAAAGGAGATTGGGACTAGGGGGAAGCAGACAGCCAGGCTTCAAATTTCTAATGTATTAGAGCAGCTAAGAAAGCATGATTTAAAATTACACTTTGTTGGTGCTTCCTTCTTTAGCATTGTTATAAATGCTATGTATGCAACCAATATCCTAATGGAAAACCAAAACTTTGTTGTGTTAGAATAAAATGGTTTTTTTCTTTAAGTTCATCTGATGTTAAGGGAGAGCTCAGGTCAGTATGACAAGCATGGACATATTCTTTCCTCAGCATCAATAGGTTCAAATGAACCCAATTCACCACCAATGGGGTTTGCAACCCAGCACATGCTGGGGATGCAAGGAGCTGGAGCATGCTTCCAGCTAACCTGCAAGAGCCAGCGTGGGACCAGCCAAACAGTGAACAGAGAATAATTTCTCCTGATAGGGTGTCAGCTACCATGCCATTTGCCAAAAACATATTGGTGGGCTAAAGGAGACACATCCCACAATGCCAAATAGCTTCAGATTATCAAAACTACATACCCCACTGAGACTTGTGTCTTATTTCCCAGTCAACCCAAGTTATACTTTTTTCCTAACAAGAAAAGATGGTTTGAGAAATCTTGGAAATGAGTTTCTTTTCCATTTTCCCACAGTGTTTTCTGTCCTTTCTGGGTAAATGATAACTGAGAATAAAAAAAGATCAGGAAAAAGACCTGTTCTAAGTTGCTGGTGGTGTCACTGTGCCCAAGATAAGGGTTGGACTGGTAGAACAGGGGATAAAAGTGGCATAATCCTTGTAGCTGGAATTGCATATTTTTAAAATCAAGTTTTATACACAGAAGACTCCAGGTAGATAATGAGGAAGCTGGAGATTAAGGCAGGGACTGAAAGCAAATAAGTGACCTGATCTAAAGCTTGCCAGATGGGATTTTGATAAATTAAAGAAGAATCTACCTGGCAATTCTGGTTTTTATTAGAATGCATTTAGATAGGGCCAAGACCAGCAAATGGAAAAAATATCTATCAAAGTAAAAAAACCCAGCTCTGGCACAGGTATAGATGGAAATAATACTTTTATTTCACTTGGAGGGAGACGAAGGAAGGTAAGTTTCTACTGCTTGTTGCAGTAGTTATAGATATCAGGTCAAGAATACCTTCCTAACAGGAGCAGTCTGTGCCAATATGCTGTGCTTTTTATAACTCAGATCTCTTGACCATTTTCCATTGCAACACATTCCACATTCTCATTTTTGCCTTTTTAAAAACAGCTCATTCCAATGGTAGGACACCAGAGACCAGCTAATTTATCAAAAAAGGCATTTTTTTAAATCTACATCATATTTTGTGCAAAATTGTGAGACATATACCATGAACATATCAGCAGATATCCACCAAAGAGTCCTCAAGTGCAGATTTCTTGAGAAAAGATCCAGAGGGGAGCCTAGGAAAAAGAGCCAAGGCTGAAAAGCTGCAATTCCCTCTTCACTGTGGTCTTACACAGGGGTAATTCCACTAAATTCAGGATCCTGAGCCCAGGCCCAAATGAAAGCAGGCTCGGCAAGCAGGAATTGAACAGTGCTGTAATGTTGATATGAATTCTGGAGCAAAGGGAAGAGAAAAGAAAAATAAAAATTAAGTAGCATTGAAGGTCACATTGAAGATGGAAAATTACAAGGATTCACTGCTGCGGTGTATAGTCCACCCTACACATATCCTAATTTTTCTTAACGTTAAATTTTGAATGTGTTGCACAAAGAGCTTATGACATTGCAAAGTGTCTGGAGTTCAAAACAATATTCCTCCCTCTCTCTTGAGGAGCAAAGCCTGTATGTAGTCCACAGACCAGTATACAAGCAAATGTACATACCTCAGAAAAAGGACAGAGAACAAAATCCCCAACCTAGCTTTTTCTGTATGTCAAAAAGTATTTCACTGACATCAAAACTAAGTGGAACTGAATGCTCTCAACAACCATCTAGCCAAAGAGAAGAGCAGCGGGGAAAAAATAAAAAGATAGTAACAAGCAGAAAACCAGACAAATTGAGGGTAACGGCACCAGATGCAATAATCATAATGAGAGCAATTGAACTACACCTTGAAAGGTCACATTTACTTGGATCCCATGCGGGTCCTGGATGTGTGTATTTGTACAAAAAGCCAGATGGCAGGACCCACCCCCTCCATACACGCCCCCGTCTCTATCCAGGCTTGCAGTTCCCAAGGACGCTGTCACCTATGTTTTCCCAGACCTCCTGAGGGGATCTCGCTATCAGCTACAGAGCATGCAGCCCTCCCTTATGGTGCTGTGCCTCTACATACTGCCCTGCCTTCCATGGGTGGTGGCTTAAACATACAGTTGTGCCCCAAATCCAGACATTTTTCTACTTTTTAAAGCAGCCACTAGGCTAGGATTTATTGATGAGCCCTTTGCAACCAACTGATGGAATAAGTTTGATGTGAATTGCTGGTGGACACATTAAACAGAAATGCAGCGTTAATCCAATTATGCTGTGGTCTGGGATAGATCACTGCATACAAAAAGCACAGACCTGGTGGAGGTCTGACTTATCTCGATGTGTAAAAGGAGCTACAGGTTTTGCTCAGCAGTTACCACGGTGAATGCTTCTCCATCACTAAAGTTCACAGCAAAAGCTCAGCACAGATAACAAGCTTAGAGTCACAGGAGCAAAGAACTGATGTGAGAAGATCATTAGCTACTGTGTGGTTTCCTCCTAATTTTGTGGTTAATTATCTTTTCAAACAACAGTGCTTAAATAAATGTTAGTGGTAAAAAATGTGTGAATTCAAGTGGCACATCAGAGCCCCACGTCACATCTGTGTCCAGTAGCTAATGTTAGCAACGCCTGCTCAAAGTCACTTCATAGATATTTAAGTTAGGTGTTTAGTGAAAGCCAAGGACCTGTGCCCCTTGTGTAGCCAATGAAGAGCATTAGGTAATTCCAGAAGTGCATTCATTTTATTCTTAAAAACACATGCCCTCCTAAGATAAGGTGACAAATTTTGCAAAAGCTGAAGATAGGCAATGAGATTTCCATCTAGGAGAACCACTCACCCATGGACAAGCGGGTTGCCTGAGAACAGGTTGCGGCACAAATCCAGAGCATCCTTTGATTTTGCACCTCTGGATTTATCCAAAAATGTTTTTTAACTGATTTGTTACTGTGCCCTCCTGATAACTAAAACAACATGGAAAATATTAATTTAACATGAAAATACACCATTCTATGCTCCTTTATTATCCTGGAATTAAGATAATTCTGATGATAATGAGTCATTCTTTCCACTTGCATTTGGCCTCCAACCAAAGGACCTCTGAATCTTCACATGAGCTCATGATACCCCTAAAAAGAGTATGTATAGAGAATGTGAACCAAGGCAACAGGGATCTCAGTGGCTGGGAGGGGGATTAAAATACAGGCATTCAGACTTTCTCAGTAGCTTTCTGGAAAGCACAAACTAAGTGCGTGCTGTGTACTTCACATGAGTATGTGAACATTTGAGGAGAAAGCATTACTGTATCAACACGCACCAAGACCCGATGTTCTCTCTTTGCACTCCCATCCAGAAGTTGCATAACCACATTAGCGCATTAGTACTTCTGGAGAAGACTAACCGTGTAAGACTTATGAGCTTTATGGTTTCCTGACAGGAGCTGACTCATATCCAGCTAGCTAAGAGCTTGGGCAGAGGAGGTTGGGACTGTCTGCACCACCCATGCAGGCATGACCTTGGTTACATTTAAATCTGCAATGAAGCACCTGACCCCTTTTAAAGAGGGACAATAGACAGTCCTCTTGTTTGGCCGTGTTGTCGGAGCAACCATAATTTAGCTTATAAAGCGAGTGAATGCAGTTGGCCAAGTTCTTGCTGTCCAGCAAACAATAAAATCCTCGTCTGGGTTTTAAACACCAGCTTTGAACAGTGAGAGTAGCTCAGATTTTGGGTTGTGCATCCAGGCACAGGTAAAGGCAGGTGGATAGATATGGAAGTAACATCCCTAAAAGCAGGATATATTAAAGTTAATAATCATCACAAAGCAAAATGCCAAGAGGAGCTGAGCTGTTCCAGGCTGTGCAGCTGCTGGACTAACTTCCAGCAAGTCACAGGCATGAAGGGAACAGAGGAACCGGCTGGGACAGTGACGGAGGGCATCAGCTGAAGTGCTGTAATATTAATTGCAATTAGGGGAGATTTTCGAAAGCACCAATAAGACGTTCGATGCTCAGCCCCATTGCCTTTGAAACAGAGTCAGTCCCTTGGAAATCCCCACTCTGGCCCTTTATAAAGCAGTTTATACCTATGAAGCTGAATACACTTTACAAAGGAAGGCATTACCCTCCACACACTCTTAGGGGAATCAAGGCACACAGGCACAGGAAATCCTCGGTGGCAGAATTAGAAATCAAATAGGAATTTTAGCCTTGTCTCATCCACTTGTCCTCACTTTGTCGCCAATCCAGATACCAAACCCAGACTGTTGCACGTGCTACAACACCCACTGAAGCCTCCCCTGTGGTCCATATGCTAATTTTCTATTTGTGAGCTATACACATTTCTGCAACACTGATTACAATTTAAAAGTTTCTTCTGTCTCTTATTGGTTCCGCTGGTCTGTCCTTACAAGGCACAGCCATATTTTTCAAAATTCAGACTATGATATCAAAGTAGTCCCTTCTGGCTTGAAAAAATGTAAGCTCATCGGTGTTTCAGACTGGAAGAAATGCTGTCACTAATTGTAAGCCAATGTCTCTTTTCCTCTTCCTATCTCTTTCAATTTTTTGTTTTACTAGATACAGTAAAAACTTGGTCTCTCAAGCTACAGCAACCAGTCCCAGCAATGAGGTTGCATGTCTGCTTGGGGGATGGTTGTGTTTTTCATTTCCAACCGTGTGCACTCGCTGTCAAATTCCATGTCATTTTTATTTAATCTGATTCTCTATCAAGCTGATTCTCTGTCTCCCAAGCCTTCCTGTCTTCCAGCTGGCCATTTTTTAAAGCAGTGATTTGCAAAACATTAAAGAAGGCATATAAATAAATTACTGTCTGAAGAGTGAGTCATCATTATTTAATAGGAGACTGTATCATAAGTAGTGGCTGCTTGTTGGCAAAGCAGGCCCATGCTGCCCCCAGGTTTATTCTGCTGTTCTCTGCTGCTCACCAGCTCTCTGAGGGCTTGTCCTGCTCTATCATATCCCACGATATTTTGCCTCCTGGTAAATAAGGCTCTTGCTCTGGACCCCTGGTGTTACAGGAGCTACGGGGAGGACAGCAAAGGCACGCTAAGACCTGAGACACGAGAACTACCCTGTTGTAACGCGGGTTCCGAAGAGACACCTTATGCCTAGGGCCCCATTAATCAGTAGTTGCTGGTGAGCTGGAGGGCTTCCAGAGCACAGCACCAGGAGGAGAGCCGGCATGCACACTGACGTGTACAGGCTTCCCCAAAAGAAATTATGGCCTGTAACACATCCCTGCTCCAGAAAACCTTGTCTGGTCTTGGGAACAGGCTGGGACCCAGCTTAACTAAGAACATACACATGCCCCAGTGTGGCTGCACATCACAGTTGCATCTTAATTTCTATGACTTTGGGGCCTAAATTAAAGGAATTTATCCTGAAGAAGATCTGACTGTGCTTTTGCAGTGTGCAAAGGAGGGGAGTTTTGCAATAGGGATCAGTTTGTACAGAGGTAGAGATCTTTCTCTGGGTCTCCTAACATCTCTACAGAGACTGAGCTTATTTCTTCATGTCCAAAATTCTGCTACACAAGCAAGCAGGGAGGATACAATTAAAATAAACCTCAAGCACTATTCCTTTTTCTTCTGTCCCACCTTACGCTTGCTATGGCCTAGTTCTCAATTATATTCTACACATTTAAACCCCACACAAGAGCCATACAACGACCGCACCTGAGGTTTTACTTCAAATTCTCCCTCCTCCCCACCACAGTCTTGAACTTCTGGCTCCCACTCACTCAGCACTGCTGGCTCCCAGCCATCATCTTACCAGTGGAAAAGCTCTAGTCAACTAGAGGAGCTGCACGTTACTACCTTTAAAAATAATGCAGCAAAGCCTCCCAAAAACTTAAATGATGTAGCCAAAACACCGCCATTCTTCATTTCCACTTCTTCATTCATGACTCTTCGGTAAGAACCTGGGTTAGCTAAACCCATGATAATCTGTCATATAGCGAGGGTTTTTTTGACTGTGATGCTATGCTGACAGGCAGAGTCCCCCCCACTGATAGTCGCCACAATACTGACAAATCCCTTTTTATTCACATTGCCGTGAAGTTTCCACCCCATCCTTTCCACGTGCAGAACAGATGTGACCTCATTGCATCTATTTTAGGCCCTCAGTAGCACTTGAACAGGCATGAGATACTTCCTGACGGGAATACCAGCTGGAAAAAGGATCACATCTACATCTGGTGTCAACCAGTGTAACTCCTGTGAAGTAAAAACCCAAGAACCATTGAAAGCTATAATAACTTCCACTACCTGAGGACCTGATCTGAGCCTCTGTATTTGCATAGGGCCTAATACATCCCAAGGGCCACCATAATATAAACAAAGAGTGCTGATTAATAATTTCCTATTGTTTTGGGGAAAATTTTATGTTACTTTTCTCCGAAGACAGTTTGTTTCTAGAGGTCACAGAGCAGGATTTGGAGTCTCCTCTTGGTGCCAATGGGTGTGCTTATCAACTCTATTCTTGTTTTCCCTACAATGACTTGTAAAGAACAGTCAAGGGGGGCAGAAAGAGGACAGTCTTCACATCCAAGCAAAAGGTTTTGTCAGCAAGTAGCAATGCCATTTCAGGTTTCTGTACCTCTGTTTCTTCTTTGGGTAAGCAAGGCCCATCTCTTCCTGTGTGTTTATACCGTACTTAGCTTAACAAGATCCTGATCTTAAATAGGACTTTTTGATAAGCCCTCATAAAAGAGAAATTTACTCCTCTTAACTTATGTACTAATGCATAGTTTACGGCCCATAGAGACCCCAAAGGACAAAGCATCCAGGCTAAGTATCTGCCTCTCTCCATCACTTACATGTGGAATGAAGGCTAAACACTTAATTCCTAAATAAAGCATCTAATAGCAAAAGTGCCTTTCTCCATAAAAAGTGACTAAGAAGCAGTAGAAGGCAACCTATGAATCCCGAGTTATGGTGCTTTGAGTAACAAAAGGAAACTGGGAAAAATTCCAACATATGGAAAATGAAATTAAATTTGGCTTGGAAAGGAATCCTGTTCTTAGTAATGAGAGCCAAATGACAGCAATGGTTTTACTTGATATGTATCACTAGGTATAGCAATCCTTGTTCTTAGTAATGGCCATTTTTCCTACCTGGGGAATGCAGAACAAAGTGACAGATAACTATTACGCCTTTATGCTCATTTAGGCTACCGATCGATGACCAAGGTTCTCTCTCCTTTTACCCTCAAGCTTTTTCCTTTCTGGCTAAGAACCAGGATAGAAAATATGTTTATTCTTAGCAAAAAAGCCCTGTTAAAGTAAGCGGGAAAGAATAAGTAATTAGCAGCCTTGTAAAAAAAAAATTGGGCTAAATTGTTTTCTACTAGCAAAGATAATAATCTTAATAGGTAATTTTTATTTGGTTATGGTTTATCTGGAAATGGGAATCATTAAAATGCCTTGACAATAGAACAACCAAAGCTACTAATGAGGTGTAATTATAACATAAGATATATATAATTAAACATTATAAATTGACGAGTCCTTGACAGCCTGTAGTGAGCTAATCTCATGGTATTCCTCACAAGTGTTAGGAGTATTCAGTGCCCTTTCTGAGCTAAATGCACATTTGGATAATACATTTCCTTTCCCAAGCTCTCCCTGCAACTAGATAGCACATTCATCATTTCCTGGCAGCATTTAAAATGGAATTTTAAAAGACCTATTGAAACCTATTTGTCCTATAGCCCATGGTAATGACCATTACTGCAAAATGTGAGTATATATATTTGATATACTGAGAAGTGCCAGTATCCTGTATTCTAATGCACTTGCATCCAGTGCTAAACTACTGTGAAGGCTGATGATGTTTTGCTGGAAAGGCTGAGGAATATATGCATGTCTTGTTTAAAAACCCACCTGGCATTGATATTCATGCAATAAACTTCATAAGCAGGTGATAAATTGCATTTTTATGCCTTCCTCACCTGCACTGTACCCTTTAGTCTAGTTCTCTGCCTGAGTTCTTTCCAACTTTCAAAATCTCTGAACGGCTTCAAGCAGCCATTAATATTATTTTAAATATAACCATGTAAAGCTTCTGGGGCTTTTTCTCCATTTTGCTTAATCGTGGAATTTTTCTTGCCTGAGATTAGGGTGCTCTCACTTGGATGCAGAATGAATAATAGTGTTTCTACGCAAGTTGAAAATCAAGTATCTTGTAATGCGCAGAGTCTATAAACAAGTAGAGGAAATTTGTCATTGCAAAACAAAGATCTCCAGCTTCATAATAGGTCCAGCATTCACCCCTAGATCCCAAACTATGATACATAATGTATGTTGTCCTCCAATTGCAGAAAACACTGGTTTACCTTATTTTACATTAAAGAGTTTTCAGACATTAGCTTAGATTTCTTTTGCCTTCATCGTTTCTAGCTGGACTAACCGTAACTAAAGCACATGACTGCACACATGGAATGAAAAATGAGTCACTAAAAGCTCTGAGCCATATTTAATCTGTTTTCCCTAATCACGAGTTACACAGTACTGCAAGTGTGGACGGTGCTGCTTCCCTCTTCCCTGTGTTATAGAGTTGTCCAAAAGTTAAGAGCTTCTGCAAATAAGAACATATAGCCTTTTGTTGTAGTCATGAATAGTTCATAGAGGGCTCTCTAGCTTTCAGGTTACTCTTATTGCTTCACATGAATGCTCGTTTCCTACTCATTGGCAGGAAAACATCTGTGGTCAGAACCTCAGCTGGTGCAAATAGGTATGTAATGGAGACTGGATGATTTTTGCCAGCTGATGATCTGAAATAAGATATTTCAGCATTGAAAATCTTCCATTTCCGATTAGACAGAGAAGAGAAACACTGCATGATATGAACAGCAGCTCTTGAAATAAGTATTTTGAAGTTAGAATGGGGAAAAAAATGTTATCTGTGCTTCATAAGTAAACTTGAAATTTCGGGACTAGTCCAATATCACTTTTCTTCCATTTTGGAGTCTTTTATATAGATGCTGAGATCACCTCCGTAACATCTGAACACTTTCCAATACCACACTGAGCAACATGATATCATTTGTCACATTTGTTCTTCTCCTGTCTGGGTAGCAAGACAAGCATGTGCAGTGAAGTGCCTCTCTTTCAAAGGGTTGTGGGGTTGGTTTTGGTTTTATTTTTTAGAATGTTATTAATTAGGGTACATAGAGGCTGGGTTTCTTTTAGTAAATCAATATATTTTTATGGAGGGGTGAAAAAATAATAAAAAAAAGCAAGTATCTGGCACTTTGACATGAAGATGGTAAGATTTATAAGGGTAGTGTCCTGGCCTCAGTGAATTTACCGCACATCTGACCTTTTAATATTTTGAAGAAAGTCGTAGTGTGGCAAAGAAATTAACTTTTTGGCCATGATATTTACTCTGGAGATTTACATGGTCTTTTAGATATTCTGAGCCTACGTCTTAAGTCTTGAAGATAACAAGTGAGTTTATGAATGGAAAACAAATATGTCTTATTTTTTCTTTAACCGAATAGAAAATTTATGATGAACCTATCTTGGTCAAAAAGTGGAGTTCATTTAAAAAGACAAAAAATGTAGACTTTTTAATGGTGACAATGGGGGGAAAATGACAGCTTTCATCTACCCTTATTTTACTCTTAAAAACCTACTCAAAGAAATCAGGAAGAGAAGCTAAAATGTCTGCAGAAAAGCAAAATGATAAAGAGATAAATACAACATAAGAGAGAAAGCCAGAAAGAGAGAGATGAGAATGGTGGGTATCATCAGAACCAGAAACTCTGCATGAGAGCCTCTGGCCCAAATTTTTGTTCAGGGGTTGGCCCCCTCAGACCACCTCCAAAAGTATAAATACTTTGCTCCCTCAAACCCCTGAGGAGGGGAGGGACAATTATGTTGCCCGATATGTTTTAATGGAAAAATGCCTTGCTTTTTCCCTTGAGATGGCAACACTGAATGGGCAATGACTGACAGATTCCCTCTGTGGTTCTTGCACCGGTATTCTATGGTCATTCTATGGAAATCCTTCTTGCAGAAATCCAGGCTTTTGGTTGGTACCAAGAGAAGACAAGAGACTAAGCCTGATTCACCTGAGATCCCTTTTTGATTGTCACACGTGGCTTCTTCATGAGAAGCACGAGACTTTGCTGTCTGACTTTAAGATCTTATGTCAGCAGTGTGGGGCAGGCTAGGATTCTTCCCGTGGGCTTCTAGAAAAGGAGAAAAACATTTGGACAAGGATTTAATTGTAAAGAAAGAAAAGCAGGCCCAAGAACTTCTTCCACTTTGTTAAAAAGAGGTACCAGTGCATCAGAAGTAGTTGTATTTCACTTACAGCTTGGGTGAAGGGGACAAAATGCATGTAGAAAAGAAGGTTTTTGCCTATCTAGGCCTATCTGTGTCTGTCCCCACAGCAAGGAGTTGCCTCCTGACTCCTTTGCAGGAGCTCAATAGAGCCATGCTGCCTACTCCGCCAGGCTGACCAGCACTGTTTCACTCCTTCCTTATACTTCCCTCTGACTCAATTGTCTCCTTCAATTCTCAGAGCTAATCTGTCAATGCCAAAACATCTTCTCCCCCACCCCGCTTTGTACACGTTACCTTGTTCAATGGAGTCTTGGTCAATGACCCCGAGATGGAGATGTGACAGCCTTAAACAACTATAAATAACAAAGGTAGCTTTGATAGGTCTTCGGTTCTGGAGTAAAAGTTTTTAACTTAATCCTCTTGAAACAGAGGAGGGCGATGGATCAATCCAGATCAACTCATTTTCCATCCACTCTTTTGGCATGAACTGACGTAACTCACAATGACATCTATGGGACCAAAAGAGCACAAGCCATGTTAAGCCCTGTCAGTAGAAAATAAAGTATGTTACTATTTTGTTTCCATGCATTGATTCATGTCACCTTTTTTGATTTTGTTTTTCTTCTTTTTTGGTTATCTCTATTTTAGGAAAATAAATAAAAGCTGTATTGATAGCAGAAATGGTTTTTTGCTTGTACATGTATGTGGCAATTCCTACACCAGTAAATCCTAATAACAGCGTCTATTAATTTCATTTTACAAATTTGGTTTGTATATATTGCCAATTCAAACTATTGTACAGGAGTAAAAACTATGCCAAACATTTCCTAAGTTACCAAAACTGTGATTAAACTTGGTTAGGATTCAATAAGCTCTGCAGAGGTTAATTAAATTTTTATAGATTTATTCTTCATTCAGTGCTGTAAAAGGCTCTTCTGTTTGGCTATCGTTGCCAAGTTGCTGATGGGGGAAATTGAAAACCCTCATCTACATCAATCTTCTGTGTTGCCAGACATTGAAATAATTTGCAAAATATTGGTACGGCATAAACTGGGGAAAGAAGGAAGAAACAGAAGTATACCTGAAAGCTGTTTGGGTGATCTGTAGGCTACAGTGAATGTTAGACTTCTGCAGGCATAAGTGACATACTGAAACTTTCTCTCACTGGGAATTAGCTACAGAAGAACGAACACTTTCCATCTTGCTTTCAGGCAAAATGGATAGCCACTTCTCCACCGAGGCCATACAAGAGTGGAATGTGGCAATCTCAGTTCCATGAAGATTTTACACTTACGAATAGTAATCAAGCCCACAGGTGGGTTCTTTGCCTTTCCAAATTACTGGAAAGGCTGCTAGCTACTAGGTTACTAGCAGTAGTACTGTGTGCATCTACAACATTTCATCTAGAAAACCCAGGTGGGGATAGGTGTTTTCTTGAACGAGGTGTCAGGCTGGCAGGTAGCAAAGCAGAGCAGTCAATGTCCCAGCAGGACTACAATCAATGTATTACATACATAGCAGGTGGCTGTGATGAAAAAAGAAAGACGAAGGCTGAGAGATTAAGGTAACAATATAAAGAGTACTTTGAATGTGAAAGTCTCTGCTCAGCTTCTGCTTAATCTACTCTGTAAGTCACCTGTTCAGCAAAGCTGAAAACATGTTTAAGTCCAACTCTTTTCAGCAAAGCGCTATGGCATGTGTTTAGTTTTTAGCTTGTGATGAAATGTTCTGCTAAATATGGATTGACTGCTGAATCTGAGCCTGAGGATGTTGTTAAAATAGTGGTTAGAGGAGATGCAGTTAACATTATTTATTAAAAAGCTTTTAACAGCATTCCTTACAAAAAGCTGCTTAAAAAACTAATCTATCATGGGGTAAAGTTCTGCCTGAGGTTAAAAACTGGTAAAAAGATAAAAAAGGGTCAGACATAACAGTCCCATTTCATCACAGAAGGACGATTGTCACAGGAATCCACAACAGGAATGAAACTCTGTAATGTTGCCTACGGGGATACTAGCTATGTACACTGAGTAGCCTGAAGTGTATNTTTTTTTTTTTTAACGAGGTGTAGCTAATGATCATCTTGCTTTCTTTTTACTTGGAAAATGTCTTGCATAGTCCAGGCAGTAGCTGAGACAAATAGCAATAAATGTTGTTAATAATCTGGAACAAGGCCTTTAGCAGCCAGACATTTTTTTTTTGCCAGGAAAAGTGTATTTTATGTGACATAATTTAGAACAGCCAAGACTAAACAAGACTTTGGAGAATTCTAGATGGCCAGACTAAACTGTCTGCACAACATTCATGACAGATGAAATTCACTGCAGATAAATTCAAGGTGATACAGGCTGGAAAGGACAATTCAACAATACGCATAGGTGAGTTATACATTAACTGTAATCATTCAAGAAAAAGATCTTGCTGTCACTGTAGACAACTCCATGAAAACATCTGCTCAGCGCACAGCAGTGATCAAAAGCAAACAAAATGTCAAGATGTATTAAGAGAGGGTTAGGGTTTAAGGCTGGAAGTATTATAACACCATGGCCTAAGTCAATGGTGTGCAGTCACCTTGAATATTGTGATCAATTGTGGTCACCCCCCTTCAGAAGTAATTTATTGGAAAGAGAAAGGATTCAGAAAAAAAGATGTGAGGGTAACATTAAAATAAGCAACACAAACGTATGAAAAGCGCAGTTTCCCCTCTCTTGCAGCACACATTATGGGGTTAGCCACTGTCTAAAAGACAAACTGATAGAAGTAATTTCTTGAGAATTTTTTTATAATTAACATATGCAACCTATTCCTACAAAAACTCAGCTCAAGAGCTTAACCACTTTCAAAAATAACTATCAATAACATTCAAACCTAGAGGTAAGTATCACTAGGAAGGGACATAACCAACCAAAAGGATGCCAGCCAAATGGCAGATAAGGACATGTGGAGGAAGCATCCCCTCTGGCCAGTTTATGGAATATATTTCATATTCATTAAAGACCTCTCTGGTTTTTACGCTGTGGGTTCTCCAATCTGCCTACTATGTCCTAGAGAATTTCACGCCATTTGCAATGGATGTAACACATGTGCAGATGTATCATAGCTAGCATGTGTAGAGGTACATCACTGGCAGAGCAGGCTAATAAAATTCTGCACTATTAGCTATTATACATTATTACTATATTCCATTGCTCTTAAGTTTTTTTGAATATCGCCAGGTTGCTTCAATGTACATTGCTATGTTTTTGTGCTGGATTACTTTAGAATAACCTACCTGAATCAATGATTGGTGAATTAGCATTACTCTATACAAACTTCTTGTGAGAGAATGCATCATGCCAAAATGTTAAAATAAAGATGTCAAAATAAATGTTAAAATACAGCAAATTCAGAAAATAGAAGGAAAGGTAAAATTTAGACCAAAAGGCTTGATAAATGAGACTAAAGTTCATATCCTTCAGCAAGCAAAAAGTATAAGAAAAAAGTTCTGTGAAGAAAAAGAAATATTAGCCAAATACAGCTTTGGGAATTATTTCCCAACAAAAACATTTTAAGTATCTGAAGCACAAAAATCTATTTTATGCTTCTCTATGCAGTTGATCATGCATTCCTTCAGGCAGGCAAATCCTACTGGCTAAACAAGATTCATGTGCAGAGAGCAACAATGGGATCAAAACTGAAGTACCAGCCAGTTAGTATCAGAGCAGGGCAGGGAGCAGTTTTTCTGTCTTTGCAAAAATGCACGTGATTTGAAGAATGGTACCTGTGTGTATAGAGATGAACTTAAAAACAACATTAATTGTGAAAACTGAGAGAGAGAGAGAGAGAAAGAAAGAAAGAGAAAGGAAGGAAGGAAGGAAGGAAGGAAGGAAGGAAGGAAGGAAGACAGACTTATCTCCCAGGTAAGTCTGCTGGTTAGAAGATTGGAAAGGAACAGATTGAAAGATAAGTCCTAATATGTTCTAAAAAACATTCACTCAATTTTATGTAAAGACAAGTCCAAAAGATTTCCAAAAGATTTCATGATATCAACACCAGGGTGGTTCAGATGCTATCTCAAAGGGAGATGGCTGGAGCTCAGGTGCCTCTTGAACTTCCGTTACAAACTGGTACAAACAAAAAATGTAGACAGAGGAAACCAAGTGGTGTCACACGTTGCTACTTTATAGCACCTAGACCACACAAATTTACCTACTTGTGTTATGAATACAAGATGTGGTGCCTGGTGTTGCTTTTCCACCAAACTAACGGCTCTTTGGAATAGCTGATGGTGTCTCTGTGCCCCTTATCCCCATTCTTCTTCAGTTTGACAAGAAATTCTGCCGGCACCCAAATGTCTTTTCTGAGAAAAATGTTATCTAGTTTGCTTCAAGAAAAAAAAAAAAAAAAAGAGAAAGGTTTTGATGAAACTGCATTTTATCAAAGAAAAGGCAATTTCTTAGAAATATCCCAAACACCCCTGGGTAATACTTTGTTTTCTTTCTTTAGAGAGACCTACCTTGCCTCAAAAATGCACACACTATAGAAATACACTGCTAGCCAGCTTTTCTTTCAGACACATAATCTCTCCATGTCCACATGGTAGCTGCTCCTGTACATATAGGTAAGTAGTAGAGTTATATTTTGGTGCATTCAATAGTTATGAGACCACCTCCCTGCAAAAAGGGACTGCCGTCACCAGTATAATCTATTTGGTACTAAATATGTAGTGTTAAAAATGAAAGCTATTCGGCAACTGTACTTAAAGTAAGATGGAACTAAATTTATAAAGGCTACTGTGTAAGAACCTGATTCTAGCCCATAGGATGTTTGATTATTTACTTTGATTATTGTAGTGTTCATTTCCTATTTTTCCAGTAGCATCTAGAAGCTGTAAGCTGGGTCAACAGTTAAATATTGTTTGTACAGGTAGGTCACTTTAGAAATATTGCAAGCGTTGAGGTTACTGTGGTTAATGTGCTGCCATTTATCAGCCAAACTACACTCGCTGGTCTTTTGCACGCTCTTATCCCATTGCAAATACAAGGGAAAACAAGTTAACTGAAAACATCTTAATTTAAATGAACATGTTTTATTTCATACGTGTAACAGATATAAAGCCTGAATGGGTACATACCGTCCTTGAAGAGCTGAATGGACAAAGCCTTGAGCAATCTGATGTGATCTCTCAGCTGACCTTGCTCTGAGTGGGAGGCTGGGGCTAGAGATCTCCTGAGGTCTCCTCCAACCAGGGTGATTTTACAGGTAGTGACTGTTGTTGAGAGAACGGTCCATAACTCATGGTAAAACAGCTACAGGTGGTTGTTTACCCATAACTTGGGTTCAATTTTCTGGGGTAATTTTATTATGCATCACTGATGTATTGGGTTTGCGTGGCAAGGTTTTGGTAGCAGGGGTCTACAAGGGTGGCCTCTGTGAGAAGCTCCTAGAAGCCTCCCCCATGTCCGATAGAGCCAATGCCAGCTGGCTCCAAGACGGACCCGCCGCTGGCCAAGGCTGAGCCCATCAGCGATGGTGGTAGCGCCTCTGGGATAACATATTTAAGAAGGGGGAACAGAAAAGCTCCGCAATTGCAGCTGGAGAGAGGAATGAGAATATGTGAGAGGAACAACCCTGCAGACACCAAGGTCAGTGGAGAAGGAGGGGGAGGAGGTGCTCCAGGCGCCGGAGCAGACATTCCCCTGTAGCTCATGGTGAAGACCATGGTGAGGCAGGCTGTCCCCCTGCAGCCCATGGAGGTCCATGGTGGAGCAGATATCCACCTGCAGCCCAAGGAGGACCCCATGCCAGAGCAGGTGGATGCCCGAAGGAGGCTGTGACCCCGTGGGAAGCCC